>JAQQPU010006317.1:19908-32919 GCA_029168905.1 Artemia sp. Kazakhstan ARC1039 | reverse complement strand
AGCAATACTTTTCAAAAGGCTTTATTATATCTTTTCAGAACAAGTTCCTTTCTTAATAACCCTCTTAAACCCATTTTACAAGTTGAAGTACTCATCCTCTTCACCACGACTTTACTTTACAACTTTTTGAATACCCCAACATCAAGCAATACTTTTCAAATGGCTTTTTTATATCTTTTCAAAGCAAGTTCCTTTCTTAATGTCTTTCCTAAACCAATTTTACAAGTTAAAGTACTCATCCTTTTCACCAAAAATTTACTTTAAAACTTTTTGAATACCCCAACATCAAGCAATACTTTTCAAAAAGCTTTTTTATATCTTTTCAGAACAGTTCTCTGCGTAACTCCTTCCTAAACCAATTTTACAAGTTGAAGTACTCATCATTTTCACCCACAACTTTACTTTACGACTTTGCATACTCCAACATCAAGCAATACTTTTGAAAAGGCTTTATTATATCTTTTCAGAACAAGTTCTTTTCTTAATGTCCTTTCCTAAACCAATTTACAATTTGAAGTACTCATCCTTTTCACCCACAACTTTACTTTACGAATTTTTCCATGCTCCAGCATCAAGCAATACTTTTCAAAAGGCTTTATTATATCTTTTCAGAACAAGTTTGTTTCTTAATATTCCTCCTAAACCAATTTTACAAGTTGAAGTACTTATCTTTTTCACCCACAACTTTACTTTAAGGATTTTTGAATACCCAAACATCAAGCAATACTTTTCAAAAGGCTTTATTATATCTTTCCAGAACAATTTCTTTACGTAATGTCCCTCCTAAACCAATTTTACAAGTTGAAGTAGTCATCTTTTTCGTCCAAAACTTTATTTTACGACTTTTTGCACACCCCAACATCAAGCAGTACTTTTCAAAGGCTTTATTATATCTTTTCAGAACAAGTTCTTTACGTAATGTCATTCCTAAACCAATTTTACAAGTTGAAGTACTCATCTTTTTCACCCACAGCTTTACTTTACGACTTTTTGCACACCCCAACATCAAGCAATACTTTTCAAAAGGCTTCATTATATCTTTCAGAACAAGTTCTTTTCTTAATATCCTTCCTAAACCAATTTTACAAATTCTAAATTTTTCCGTAGTAGATAGAAAAAGCTACACCATAATTGTGAATATTTTCCCGGAAGATAAAAAGTTCTACTTCAATTTTAAATTTTCTCAACGAAGTGAAGAAAAGTTCAAGTTCTATTCTGAATTTTCTCGATGAAAAATAAATTAGTTATTGATCAATTCTATTTTTCCAGGGAAAATAAAAATTTTCCACTTCAGTTCAGAGCTTTCTCAAAGAGATGAAAAATTTAAAATACTGTTCCAAATTTTTCATAGAAGATAGAAAAGTCCATTTTCTCTTCTGAGTTTTACCAAAGAACACACTTCAATTCTAATTTCACCAGAGAAAATAAAAATCTTCCACTTCACTTCTTTATTTCACAAAGATATAAAGAAATTTAAATTTATATTCTAAATCTTTTGATGGAAGATAGAAAAAGTAATACCATAGTTGTGAATATTTTCCCGGAAGATAAAAAGTTCTACTTCAATTTTAAATTTTCTCAAAGAATTGAAGAAAGTTCAACTTCTATGCCGAATCTTCTCAATGAAAAAGAAATAAGTTATTGATAAATTCTATTTTTCCATGGAAAATAAAAATTTTCTTCTTCAATTCAGATATTTCTCAAAGAGATGAAAAATTTAAAATAATGTTCCAAATTTTTCATAGAAGATAAACAGTTCCACTTCGATCCTAAATTTTCTAAATGAAAAAGAAATAAATTATTGATCAATTCTATTTTTCAAAATAATATAAAAATTTTCTACTTCAGTTCAGATTTTTCTCAAAGAGATGAAAAAATTTAAAATAATGTTCCAAATTTTTCATAGGAGATAGAAAAGTTGAAGTTCACTTCTGAATTTTACCAAAGAACACAATTCAATTCTAATTTCTCCAGAGAAAATAAAAATCTTCCACTTAAGTTTTAAGTTCACCAAGACATAAAGAAATTTAAAGTTCTATTCTAAATTTTTCTGTATTAGATTGAAAAAGCTATACCATAGTTGTGAATATTTTCCCGGAAGATAAGAAGTCCTACTTCAATTTTAAATTTTCTCAACGAAGTGAAGAAAAGTTCAAGTTCTATTCTGAATTTTCTCAATGAAAAAGAAATAAGTTATTGATCAATTCTATTTTTCCAAAATAATATAAAAATTTTCCACTTCAATTCAGATCTTTCTCAAAGAGATGAAAAAATTTAAAATAATGTTCCAAATTCATAGAAGATAGAAAAGTTCCACTTCGATTCTGAATTTTACCAAAGAACACACTTCAGTTCTAATTTCACCAGAGAAAATAAAAAGCTTCCACTTCAGTTCTTATTTCCCCAAAGACACAAAAAATTAAAGGTCCATTCTAAATTTTCTCGTAGAAGATAGAAATGTTATACCTTAGATGCGAATACTTACCTTGAAGATAAAAAGTTCCACTTTAATTCTAAATTTTTTTAATGAAAAAGAAATAAGTTACTGTTCAATTCTATTTTTCCAAATAATATAAAAATTTTCAACTTCAGATCAGATTTTTCTCAAAGAGATGAAAAAATTTAAAATAATGTTACAAAAATTTTTCATAGAAGATAGTAAAGTCCAATTTCACTTCTGAATTTTACCAAAGAACACAATTCAATTCTAGCTTCTCCAGAGAAAATAAAAATCTTCCACTTCAGTTTTAAGTTCACCGAGACATAAAGAAATTTAAAGTTCTATTCTAAATTTTTCCGTAGTAGGTAGAAAAAGCTGTACCATAGTTTTGAATATTTTCACGGAAGATAAAAAGTTCCTCTTCAATTTTAAATTTTCTCAACGAAGTGAAGAAAAGTTCAAGTTCTATTCTGAATTTTCTAAATGAAAAAGAAATAAGTTATTGATCAATTCTATTTTTCCAAAATAATATAAAAAAATTCCACTTCAATTCAGATCTTTCTCAAAGAGATGAAAAAATTTAAAATAATGTTCCAAATATTCCATAGAAGATAGAAAAGTTCAAGTTCTCTTCTGAGTTTTACCAAAGAACACACTTCAATTCTAATTTCACCAGAGAAAATAAAAAGATTCCACTTCAGTTCTTATTTCCCCAAAGACACAAAATTAAAGTTCCATTCTAAATTTTTCCGTAGAAGATAGAAAAGGTTATACACCTTAGATGCGAATACTTACCTTGAAGATAAAAAGTTCCACTTTAATTCTAAATTTTCTCAATGAAAAAGAAATAAGTTATTGTTCAATTCTATTTTTCCAAATAATATAAAAGAATTTTACCAAAGAACACATTTCAATTCCAATTTCTCCAGAGAAAATAAAGATCTTCTACTTCAGTTTTTACTTTCACAAAGACACAAAGAAATTTAAAGTTCCATTCTAAATTTTCTAAACGAAGTGAAGAAAAGTTCAACTTCTATTCTGAATGTTTTCAATGAAAAAGAAATAAGTTATTGATCAATTCTATTTTTCCAAATAATATAAAAATTTTCCACTTCAGTTCAGATTTTTCTCAAAGAGATGAAAAAATTTTAAATAATATTCCAAGTTTTTCATGGAAGATAGAAAAGTTCAAGTTCTCTTCTGAATTTTACCAAAGAACTCAATTCAATTCTAATTTCTCCAGAGAAAATAAAAATCTTCCACTTTAGTTTTAACGTCACCAAGATATAAAGAAATTTAAAGTTATATTCTAAATTTTTCCGTAGTAGATTGAAAAAGCTATACCATAGTTGTGAATATTTGCTATGAAGATAAAAAGTTCTACTTCAATTTTAAATTTTCTAAACGAAGTGAAGAAAAGTTCATGAAAAATTTAGAACATTATTTTAAATTTTTTCATCTCTTTGAGAAAAATCTGAAGTGAAGTGGAAAATTTTTATATTATTTTGGAAAAATAGAGTTGATCAATAACTTATTTCTTTTTCATTGAGAAAATTCAGAAGAGAACTTGAACTTTTCTTCACTTCGTTTAGAAAATTTAAAATTGAAGTAGAACTTTTTATCTTCATAGCAAATATTCACAACTATGGTATAGCTTTTTCTATCTACTACAGAAAAATTTAGAATAGAACTTTAAATTTCTTTATGTCTTGGTGAACATAAAACTAAAGTGGAAGATTTTTATTTTCTCTGGAGAAATTAGAACTGAACTGTGTTCTTTGGTAAAATTCAGAAGAGAACTTGATCTTTTCTATCTTCCATGAAAAATTTGGAACATTATTTTAAATTTTTTCATCTCTTTGAGAAAAATCTGAACTGAAGTGGAAAATTTTAATATTATTTTGGAAAACTAGAATTTATCAATAACTTATTTTTTTTTCATTGAGAAAATTCAGAATAGAACTCGAACTTTTCTTCACTTCGTTGAGAAATTTTAAAATTGAGGTAGAACTTTTTATCTTCCGGGAAAATATTCAAAACTATGGTATAGCTTTTTATATCTACTACGGAAAAATTTAGAATAGAACTTTAAATTTCTTTATGTCTTGGTGAACTTAAAACTGAAGTGGAAGATTTTTATTTTCTCTGGAGAAATTAGAATTGAATTGTGTTCTTTGGTAAAATTCGGAAGTGAACTTGGACTTTTCTATCTTCTATGAAAAATTTGGAACATTATTATAAATTTTTTCATCTCTTTGAGAAAAATCTGACCTGAAGTGGAAAATTTTTATATTATTTGGAAAAATAGAATTGAACAGTAGCTTATTTCTTTTTCATTGAGAAAATTTAGAATTAAAGTGGAACTTTTTATCTTCAAGATAAGTATTCGCATCTAAGGTATAACTTTTTCTATCCTCTACGGAAAAATTTAGAATGGAACTTTAATTTTTTTATGTCTTTGGGGAAATAAGAACTGAAGTGGAAGCTTTTTATTTTCTCTGGTGAAATTAGAATTGAAGTGTGTTCTTTGGTAAAATTCAGAATCGAAGTGGAACTTTACGTAAGATCTGAGAAGCCATATTTAAAAATAGAATTTCTGTCTCTTTAGAATCCCGTATAATTCCTAGGAAACAAGTGATGTCATTTCTAATTCCCCTTTCGTAGATCAATAATTCCTCTCGATATTGCAAATCAATTTCTCAGAAATTCTGTCCCCTTCTTTTATGTAATCAATTTCTCAGAAATTTAGTTCCCCTCTTGTGGATCAATACGTTGTCTATGTGATCCTGTTTCCCGTTATCGAATCGATACATTCCCCCACCGATTATGTAAATCAATTTCTGGGAAATCCACTTCCCCCTCGGTTACGCAATCAATTTCTCAGAAATCTAGTTCCCCTTCGATTACGCAATCAAGTTCTCAGAAATCTAGTTCCCCTTCTTGTCCTAGATCAATACATCTCTTCCCGTTAATGCGCATGTGCAAACTTCACCCCAGTGCTATTACAACTGGACGAACAACAACAAAATCGACCTTGAAAATACATCAAAGTGAGAAAAATCCTGTTTTTTCATTCTCAGTGACAAAAACCATAAAAACATCCATAAATTATGTGCGCCCCGGAACTCATGATAGCTCCCTACTGAAGTTTTCGGGGGCTGAATTTTACACTGGGGGAGAATCAATGAATTGGTCTGTTTTTCTTTACGAAATCCTTTTAATTAGTCTTACTTTCTCTTTGCTGACTCAATATTACATGTGGAGATGTTAAGGGAAATTGTCCGGGGGAAAATTTTTATCGGGTCGGTTTTCCACGAGATAAATTATCCAGGGTAAATTTTCCATGAGAGCAACTTTCTACTTTTGGGTGAGTTATTCGCGGGAAAACTTTTCCACGGAGCAGGAGATTTCCGGTGTAATTATAAAAGAAAACTTTTCAAATGAAAGTTTTTTTTAACTGAAAGTGCACTAAGAAAAAATTTTCACCTGTTACCGTCCGCGAGAAATGTTTCGGGGGGGGGGAATTTTCAGCTAGAATGAAATTTTCTGAGAGGAATTTTCTTGGAGGGGGTGGGGCAGTTTAAGTGGGAATAACTTTTATTTGAATTTAATAGTCTGCAATCCCGAACTTGGATTGTTCTAGATTAAAACAATACAAATAAATATATCTAAGTTAATTTGTCTTTTTAACATCTAAGGTATTCAGGAAAAAAAATCAAGCATTATTAAGCTCTATGCACAGCTCTAGACGGTTTGACTGTCTGGAGCTGTACATGGCCATCTTTAAGACTGAGCGACATTGACCACAACTAAGCCTTTGTATTTTGAATTTAATAGTCTGCAATCCCGGCCTTATGTTGTTCTAAATTAAAACAATACAAATAATACTTCTGTATTTATTTGTCTTTTTTAACATCTAAGGTATACTAGAACAAAAAAAAGTATCCATTTTATTTGTAGACTGCTTGTCCTTGCAGCTCCTGCTTAATAAACTCAAGATGTGCTTCAGGGCCATGAAAGGATACTTTTACACTGGAGTCTTCAGTCATTCTTTGCCACCAAGTTCTCTAAATAGAATAAGAGGAGTTAAACAGTATGAATTATAAAAATAATTGAAGCTTTTTTACATTAATTCTAAGCCAACCGCTCTCTATATAGGAAGGAATTAAATTTCTAGCCCTTTGACTTAAAATTATCTAGTTTAATTGAACGTAAAAACGATCTAAGCAAAAACTAACTGTAAAAACTACAAAGATTACAAAAGATCAGGGTTTAAAACTTCCCATAATCAGAGTGTTAAATGACCAATAAAGCTAAACAAACTCATATGCAAAGTGGACCTGATTTTCCTATTATTCAAAACCGTTTTCTTGCCCTTTTCTCTATCTCTCTCCCCCTTATTTCCTCGTTCTTTAATTCCCTCTACCTTTGTATTCAATTTTATTTTCTAAATCACACTTACATTTTCTCTTCAGTACTTTTTAATGGCTAGTTTAAAACCAATAATAGAACATATCAGCTTTCAGAAGGGATTAGAGGTTGTCCCAAAGTCGCAAGATTATTATTAAGATAAAGTTATTTATTAATATATATAAGGGCGTAATTTGCTATGGGGCAGGGGGAAACTACCCCCTCCAGACCCAAGCTTGCTCCCCAGACCTCTGTTTGTCCCCCCAGCTGAATTTTAGTTTCTGCAAAAAATCTTGTCAAAATTAAGATAAGCCTGCGTAAATTCAAGTACCCAGAGAAACAGGTCAGTTTTATTTAGTATATCTTTGCCTTTATGGAAATATATGACCCATTTTTCAGTTTTCATTGCCATTTTTAATTGATTATGGGAAAATTCCTTCCTACTTTGCCCCCCCCCCCAGGATACTGACGAAATTACGCCACTGGATATATCCTTTCTGAAAGGGACTGAGCAAAATAATAATAACACATTTGTACACGTTATTCAAAAGAGATATGAGTGAGAAAATAAATAATATCATCTTTCCATAGCTCTGAAATTCATATTTTTAAATACCCTAGCTTAGTAGTAACTGTGCAATGATATGAAATAATTCCGTAAAGCTTATGATTTTAAGACTCAATAAAAGTTGTACCATGTTTGGATATTTTTCTTTCGCCATTTCAAGCGAGTTTCCATAGATTTGTGACAGTGCTTGCATCCTTTCCAACCAAGGCCAGATTGAATAGTCTAACATGCCAGGCTTCGACCCTAAAAAAATGTAATAAACACATCTTGATACCTTTATTGCGATTAAATGGATTCCAGTGGGCTCCCATTTACAGTTATACAATTTACTTTGCGTAAAATACGTTTAATTTTAAAGATCCAAGAACTGTTTCAAGCAATTGGTAGATTTACTGGGGAATGTCTTGCAGAACCGTTCCTAGGGTTAGTGATGCCCAGGGAAAAATTTACTTACACCACAACTCCCGATTAAACTATAAGCAGAAAATCTGAAAGGAAACGAACAATTTAATAAAAGTGGCCCCCCCCCCTCCGCAGCACTCCCACCAGCTAAGGCACCCGGGGCAGCCGACCTCTCCCCCTATCTTCTTTAGATGGCTCTGATATCTTACAATGTGTACATACAATTGCAAACAGTCATACTTCATAAAATTGGCAAGTGTCCATAACTCCCGGCTATTCACTATTAGACATAAAAATCCCATGAAATTATATAAGGGGTACGTTAATTTGAAGCGAATATTTTTCCATTTTAGAAGCAGAGTCAGTTGGTATCTGAGGCTCACAAGAGAGTATATGTTTTTTCCCCTTCTCTTGTCTGTCGTCTGTTAGGCTCTTTTGTCATTTTATGCAAAACTTTGCTGGCTAAATGTCAATTAAACAGAAATAAATGAAATCAAAATCATCCATTCAAAGTAAAACCTTTTAAAAAGTTAATCTTATTCTAAAAATTGTTTGTCCGTTTATGGGAGCCATGAGCCATGACTGGCGATTAAGAAAATTGGGAAGCGAATCTCAACTGTTCTTTGCACATGTAATTAATTTATAGGAGTTTTGCAAATGTGTTGCCTGATTCTAATTGCAAAAATAATTTTAATTCCAGTGATGTTTATGTCTGGCATAAAAATTGTTTGAAATTTTATCTTCGTTGAATTTTGAGCGTTTTATCTATATTTAGTCAAATGTAGCTAACATTATTCTCTTTCTATATTATTTGTTACGCAAATTTTGGTACTGATTTCTGATGTCTAATCAATTAGTTTATTATAATTAGTATAAGGAAAGTATTTCCTCTCTAAATAATAAATTTAAATAATCTACTAAATACAGTTTTTGTACATTTGCTCAAATGAGAAATATTGGCACTTTTAAAAAGACTGTTTTAATGAGCGTACTAAAAATCTATTAAAAATGCCTGATTAAGTTTTATTTTAACTTTTTTTAAACTTTCATAGCTTGCTTTGATTTTTAAAAACATTTCGAGGGGACCCGCTAATTTAATATGATTAATCCGTATGTTAATAATCACTAATAAGAGGATTGATTTTGAGGCCGTAAAGGGATAACATCTTTCAACAAAAAAATTAAATAAGAATATAATTAACAAAATATACATAAATCTATCATCGTTCCATGTAAGGCACTAAATTATACAAGGGGTACTTTAACCTGAAGCGAATCTGAGGCTCACAAGAGAGTATATGCTTTTTTCCCTATTCTTGTCTGTCGTCTGTTCGGCTCTTCCGTCATTTGATTTTGATTTCCGTGAGGATTGATTTTGAGGCCGTAAAAGGATAACATCTTTCAACAACAAAATAAAAATAGAATGTACAAAATATACATAAATCTATCATCGTTTCATGCAAATTTAATTTAAAAAACAAGCTAATTTAATAAATTCAATGAAGAAAAACGACGAACGAGACTGTGGCCAGTAGAGAAGCAAAGATAAAAACCAAACTAAAGAACCAAACTGCAGAAGAGAAACAAAGATAAAAACCAAACTAAAAACAAATAAAGCCACCACAATAAAATACAGTTGTCGCATCTGATCCACATAGGGAAAAGAAGCTATTTGAGTTACTTCGATTAGAACATCAAAGCAACTGAGGTAAAAATATAAAAATTTAAAATCAAGTTAATTCGCAACAGAAAAAAGTCCGCCTAGTTTTAATACAGGTGAAATATCCGCGGTGTTTTAGTTCTTCATCTTTTCTTTCTACTGGCCGGAGTCTCGTTTTTACTCTCTTTGTTAGTTTTTTAGGACGTTATTCACGAGCCAGAAAGTGAAGATGCTTAGCTTTCCATCTAATATTCACGACTAGCAAAAATCTTCGCGAGAAGACAGAAATGGCTAGATTTGGAAAGTGAATCCAGCCCACTAGTGGAAAGCGTTCTTGGCTAGTAGTTTTTAGCGCTAAATTCAAATTATTGCGCTCATTCGTTTAATAAAAATTTAAATATTGTCTCTTTTTTTTATTTTGCAATCAATAGCATCAACAGTTGATAAGCATTTTTTTAAACCTTGCAGTATCATGACTGAAGTCGATTATTAACGGTATTTTATCTAGAGAAATTAACTATGATAATGGGAATGTAATCAATTTTCAAATAACTTTCTTTTTCAGTAATTAGTTGCGATAAGCTGGTCTTATAGTTAACAGCTGGTTATATTTACTAGTTACTAGTTGGTCTTATAGGCCAGTTTCATTTTTCACGATTAGCACTTAATACATGGCTTGTGGTGAATAAACCTCTTTAAGCCAACCATTAGACAAACAGTTGCGTACTCGTATGTACAGAAATAAAATTATGCTATGTAAGGGAATTTTGAATAATGGAGAGCTGTGGGGGCTAAGAATTTTATAAAAAAGAAATAATTCAAAAGAATTAAGATTATATAACTCTATGGTGACAGATTCAGCTGCATTAGTTTAAAAGGCTGTGTGCAACATACCTGGCAACAATTATATTTAAAAATCCTCCTCTTGAACAATGCAAGCTCTATTGATCAGTCCAATTTGTTTTCTACTTTCTCGTTTAATTATAAAACGTTTTAGACCTTTCTTTCGATCTGGAATTTTTATAATAAACCTATCACTCCTGTATCTTCAATGGCTAAAAAAAAAACTACTCTGTGGCAGTCAAGAAACCGCAACTCGTTTCCTAGTTTTTCCATCCTCCTGTCAAATATGGATTTTATGATATACCGCTGTTTAACTTACAATTATGACTTATTTTCCATTTTTTTCTTTTCTTTTTTATAGATTATTTCATTAAGCAGAAAATACATACTGAGATTATATCGTTAGTATCGACTATTGTAGCAACACCGTCAGTACCGGTGGTGTAGAACCACACTTACCACAGAAACACAAAGTATGCCTAGAATACGACCGAAAACAGATATAGAATTAATCTTTAAGCTTATTTCAGGTGAATAAACGTAAAATTTTGAATAAACAAATTAAAATGTCACGAGGGGGCATCACGATTTCGGAATTCCTAGGTGGCACATGGCACAAAATCAGTTAGGAATAACATAGCTAGAGAGTATCCTTTTTTCTGCGGAATATTAAATGTTTAAGATATAATAAACTTTACTACATTTGGACTCCTTCTTAACAGTGGAAATTGCACAAAAAACTGGGTAATCCTTGACACACCTGCATAGAAAGGGGTGCCCCGTTTTACCAATTGTCCCTCAAAATGGTTCAAAATGTCCGTGGCTTCAGCGATTCTACGATCCTTGTCAGTTGCACCTTTATTCTTGACCAAATATGCCAAATTCTGTCCAACCTGAAAAATTGTTAGAGTCAATAATATTGAATTAAATTGTAATTAACAAGACCAATCAGGTTAGTATTTGCCTATTATCAGTCAACATTTAACTATGTTTCGTTTCTCATGATTTTCCTTTTTATGCTTTAACATTGAATAAAAAACTAACCAACCTTAATTCCGGACGGATTTAGATCGTGCCAGATTTGTCTAAATTTAAATTTTCAGATTCTTATTAAAATTTAAATTTAACTTCCATTACAGAACTTTGCTTCTATTAAGCAACTTACCTCATTTCTTACATAATTGTTCATGTATGACACTGATTGGTACTACGTGATAAACAGAGAAGTTTTAGAGCAAAATTTCTGTTTTATTAACATTTTTACTAGTTTGATTTGGTCTTTGTTCGATTAAATAATCGTTCTTCAACAGAAAAACATACACGTTTACTACATTTTATTATTATTCCAATTTTTTCGAGCATTGATGCCACAATATTACTACATGGGATAACGAATGATACGGACCGGTTTCCTAGCCTACTTGCCAGCCCCTGCTGTGACTGAAAGCTTTCAAAATAGTTTCATCCCCTTCATCATAAAGCACCTTGATAAGTCTAAATAGCTTTCCTTAAATAAATAGGGTTCCTTTATCTCTGTTTGCTTTTTTTTATTGTCATTTTGTATATTGATTATGTTTCACCTCATCTACAACCCACAACTATTGTTCCCAAAAAAAGATTTCTCCCATTTTCTTTGTTATTTTTCTATTCTGGAAATATCTGATTACACTCCCAAAGAATTTATACTACATATCAGTTTTACCACACTACACGCTGCCTATCTGAAGTAATTTTTTTCTTGTTAAATTACAGTGGCGTAATTTCGTCAAAATCCTGGGGGGGGAAGTTGGAGCCAATTTTACCAAATCAAGTAAAAATGACACCGAAAACTAAAAATGTGTCAAATACTGTCATACAGGCAAAGATCATAGGCAGTGCGCTTGCGCTGCCTAAGTAAAGAACGATGTGGGCACAATGTGTTTTTTTTCTCTCCATACCCGGGCACTTCGTATCAAAGGAGTTGTCGTAGAAACTTCAAAAACGGCTCATTCGATTGGAAATTGGCATGGCTAGTGTCCTTGTTAATAGTCGAAAGTTATTGGAGGGTAAATTGCCCCCCCCCCCACGCCCATCATTCCCCCAAACTCATGCAACCAAAATTTTTAGATAAACATTTTGTTCAGCGTAGTTGATTTCAAGATAGAAAAATATATTTTTGAGGAGGACACTCCCCCAAAACCCTCGGGGCAATGGTTTTAAGTTATGCCTTGAGGGCATAACTTACTATGTTGGCACAATGTACTATTTATTTTTTTTCCTTTAGTGCAGGGCACTTCATATGGAAGGGGTCGTCGTAGAAACTTCAAAAGGGGCTCCTTCGATTGGAAATTGAGAGTTCTAGGGCCCTTATTAATAGTCGAAAGTGATTGGAGGGCAACTAGTCCTCCCCACGCCCATAATTCCTCCAAAGACATCCATTCAAAATTTTGAGAGAGCCATTTTGTTCAGCGTAGTTGATTTCCAAATAGAAAATATGTTTTTGAGGAGGACACTCCCCCAAAACCCTCAGGGCAAGGGCTTTAAGTTATGCCCTGGAGACATATAAGGCTTTTAAAGAAGGCGTTATAGTAGAAACTTCAAAAAAGCTCATTCGATTGGAAATTCAAAGGGCTAGTACCCTTTTTAATATTCGAAAGTGATTGTA
The DNA here is from genome assembly GCA_029168905.1 of Artemia sp. Kazakhstan ARC1039. Classification (NCBI taxonomy): domain Eukaryota; kingdom Metazoa; phylum Arthropoda; class Branchiopoda; order Anostraca; family Artemiidae; genus Artemia; species Artemia sp. Kazakhstan ARC1039. The sequence continues at coordinate 19,952 of JAQQPU010006317.1, read as the reverse complement.
GGGCAACTAGCCCCCCCCCTCCCACACCCATCATTCCCCCAAAC
>JAQQPU010006316.1:20031-38368 GCA_029168905.1 Artemia sp. Kazakhstan ARC1039 | reverse complement strand
TTTTTTTTTTTTATTTCATTTAAGCAGAAGATCTATTTAGCAAGGTTTCACCTTTATAACAAACAGATTTCTAAAGGTCTTCAAAGGTCAGGACCCTCTAGAAGAAGGGATATCCACTCTTTGACTATTGGAAAAAATTAGTTTATAAGCTTATATAAAATGGTACTTTCCAATCTCCTTAGAATTAAAAAGATTTTTGCCATTTAGTTGGAAAATTTTGCCCATCTCTATAGGAGAAATCTATATTTGCCAACTAGTTGAAAAGAAACATTTCCCCAGCAAAACTTTTATATTCCAACCAGTTGACTAATAACTTCTCCAAAGAAACACTTAATTCTGCCAACTAGCTGGAAACAAACATTATCCCAGAGAACAATTCATTTTCCAACTAGTTGACTAATAGCTTATCCCCAGCAATACTTAATTTTGACAACTAGCTGGAAACAAACATTGCCCCAGAAAACAATTTATTTTCCAACTAGTTGACTAATAACTTCTCCCCTCACATCTCTAAGAATAGAAGGGTAAATTAGTTAAATTCCCAAATAATGTTAAAATTTCAGCTTAGCAACACTTCTCGAAAAACATGGTGATAAAATAAAAATAACAATGTTCTTGTTTCATGCTCTTTTTCAATATATTAGTTGTTATCCTGACAAAAAAGCAACCATCCCTCCCTGAAGATCCCAGTCAATATATACAAAACTAAAAGAAAATTTCAAAAAGTGGATCACAATTTGCTAGATGTTTCCCATGGAGATTGCCTACAGATTGTTCTGGGTACCCAGCTGACTGACCATATTTCAAACAGTAGGTTGTACAAAAAATGTGATTCAATCCTGCTTTCTAGGGCTATAATGAAAGAAAGGTTGAGATGGCTAGGGCAAAGCAGGTTGTCCTTGTCTGGGGTGGGAGGATTTCATAAAGAAAGATTTAAAGGAAATGGGAACTTCCTGGGAGAGGAGAAGTTACTAGTTGGAAAATGAATTGTTTTCAGGGGCAATGATTGTTTCCAGCTAGTTGGCAAAATTAAGTTTTGCTAGGGAAAAGTTATTAGTCAACTAGTTGGAAAAATGAAGTTTTGCTGGGGAAAAGTTATTAGTCAACTAGTTGGAAAATAAAAGTTTTGCTAGAGCAACATTTATTGTCAACTAGTTGGCAAATTTAAGTATTGCTGGGGAGAAGTCATTAGTCAATTAGTTGTAAAATGAATTGTTTTCTGGGGCAAGGTTTGTTTCCAACTAGTTGGCAAAATTAAGTATTGCTGGGGAGAAATTGGAAAAATAAAGTTTTGATTGGAAGAAGTAACTAGTAAACTAGTTATAAAATGAATTATTTTCTGGGGCAATGTTTGCTTCCAGCAACATATGAATTGAAAATCAAGTATTTTGCAGTAGGCATCAAGACATGGCTAATTGTAGAAAAAACCAAGACAGATAATCCAAGTGATTCAGAGGGAAATCTGGAATAAACCCTTCTTAGGATTGTATAAAAATGATGTTAGAAGGAGATTGGATAGTAACATTCTATATAAGCTTATAAAGTAATTTTTTCCAATAGTCAAAGGGTGGAATCCCCCTTTTCAATAGGCTTTCACCCTGGCCTATTTATTATAGGCTGGGCTACTTGAAACTTTGAGCGCACATATCTCTAAGAATAAAATAGTATATTAGTCAAATTTCCAAATAATGGTAAAATTTCAGTTTAGCAGCACTTCTCAAAAAACATGGTAGGCTATAAAATAAAAATAACAATGTTCTTATTTCATGCTATTTTTCATTATATTAGTTGTTATCCTGACAACAAAGCAACCCTCCCTCCCTGATGATCCCAACAATATATACAAAACTAAAAGAAAATTCCAAAAAGTGGATGACAATTCTCTAGATGTTTTCCATAGAAATTGCCTTCAGATTGTTCTGGGTACCTGACTGACAAACTATATTCCAAACAGTGGTCTGTACAAAAAATGTGGTTCAATCCTGCTCTCTAGGGCTATAATGAATGAAAGGTTGAGTTGGCTAGGGCACATTCTGTAGATAAAGGATGACAAAGTGCCACAAAATTTCCTTTTTGACCAACTCTCTAGGGCTAAAAAGAAAGCAGGTTGTCCTTGTTTGGGATGAAAGTATGTCATAAAGAAAGATTTAAAGGAAATGGGAACTTCCTAGGAGGCGAGAAGCTACTAGTTGGAAAATGATTTTTTTTTCTGGGACCATGTTTGTTTCCAGCTAGTTGACAAAATTTAGTGTTGCTGGGGAGAAGTTATTATTCAACTAGTTGGAAATGAAAGTTTTGCTGGGGCAACATTTATTGTCAACTAGTTGGCAAATTTAAGTGTTTCTGGGGAGAAATTATTAGCCAACTAGTTGGAAAAATTAAGTTTTTCTGGGAAGAAGTTATTAGTCAACTAGTTGGAAAATGAAAGTTTTGCTGGGGCAACATTTATTGTCAACTAGTTGGCAAATATAGATTTCTTCTATATGGATGGGCCAAATCTTCCAATTAGATGACTAAAATGTTTTTAATTATAAGGAAATTGGATAGTACCATTCTATATAAACTTATAAAGTAATTTTTTCTTATAGTCAAAGGGTGGAGTCCCCTAGAAAGAGAAAGAGTGGAGGTTGATAGGCTACATCAAAATACCTTCCTGAGACATACTTTAACCTGTACACCCATCCCTTAAAGTTTCATTTTCCTAACCTAACCCCTTTCTAAGATAGTTAAAAGTAGCTAAAGTAGAATTTTACCTGGTGATTGTGCACTTGATAATACCAAGAGTTTAGAAAGCCCCTGCTACTGTAGCTCAGGTGTGGCAGTTATAGCCTATTAAAGATATTCATCTAAATAATTACCAAATCTTTTTTTGAGGTAGGCCTACTCTTGGAGGTAAATAGCCTATCTACCAAATCATATTATTGAGTTAGGAATAAAGTGAATGCACCATTTGGTGCCTTTTTTTTATGCTGATTACAAACAAAAAATCTTAATAAACAAAAAATCGCGAAGAAAGGAAACGAGGACAATTAACAGCCAGTGAAAAAATTGAAACATTATGCAAATATTTCGGTCAAGACCTCCGCTTGACCGTCCTCAGTGCAGAATAAAACTGATAAAAATATAAAGACCAAACCTTAAAATAAAAACACCAAACTAAAATTGGATGACCCTTTCTTAGTAACAGTGAAAGGGTAACTGAATAAAAACACAAGTCTAAATGGCATTTCAGAATTTCATTTTGCGTAAAGCACTTTTAAAGGCTGATCGCTTTCCAGTTTGATTGTTATCGGAGACTCTATTCGATTGTACAATATAACTTTGTGGATGTATGTAAAAACTATCAGAATTAATAATTTTGTCATAAATGGGACTTAGAAAAATTTCTCCAGTGTCTCTATTGAGAGCTACCTTTTGGTGAATGTGCTTTTTTATTTCAACTGCCTCCCTGAAAACTTGTGTGAGACCTTTAACGGGGGCAACGATAGAGGCCTCGTCAAACAAAATGAAATGGTGTGGATTCTCGTACACATGTTGCGCCAAGGCGGAATCAAAAACCTCAGGCCTTTGGCGTAACCTCATTGCCTTGTCGATTGAGGACTTGTGCTCAGATAACCTCTCCCCCAATTGCTGTTGGGTTCTACCAACATAAAAACAGCCACAAGAACAAGGAACTCTATAAACACCACTACCCAGAATGGGGCTGGTTTTATCTTTGCCATTGTTAAAAAAGTTCTGTGTAATATTTGAATTTTTAAAGGCGACGCTAAGTTTATGTTTTTTAAGGATTCTTTTCAATTTGTCACTCAATTTTGGAATGTAGGGTAGAACAGTGAAAAGTTTCTTATCATCCACCAATGGGACAGTATCTGTTTGGGCTTGTGGACCTGATGCCCTCCCCTCTGCCTTTTTTCGTCGTCTGTCTATAATGGTCTCAAGTAATTTTATAGGGTAGCCATTGCAAAATAAAATGTCCTTAGTATAGTTCAATTCTGAGTCTATGTGAGGCTCTGAGCATATTCTTATTACTCGGTCAACCAAAGAAATAACAACTCCTCTTTTTATGCAGGGAGAGTGGTTGGAGGAAAAATGCAAATACCTATTGTTATGCATAGGCTTTCTATAAATAGAAAATTCAAGGCCAGGAGACTTATTGAAAATTAAAACATCTAGGAAAGGAAGTTTGTGGTTATGTTCTAGTTCTAAAGTGAACTGAAGGTTAGAGTCCAAAGTGTTTAGATGAGTTAAGAAGGAGTTAAGTGACTCTCCTCCATGCTCCCACAGAGAAATAACATCATCAACAAACCTACCCCAGAAGCGGTGTTTTATCGGGAAATTTTCCAGAGCAGAGATTTCTATGAATTCCATATAAAAAGTTGCCAAAAATGGTGAAAGACTTGTACCCATGGGTAAACCCCTAATTTTTATTCAGTTACCCTTTCACCGTTACTAAGAAAGGGTCATCCAATTTTAGTTTGGTGTTTTTATTTTAAGGTTTGGTTTTTATATTTTTATCAGTTTTATTCTGCACTGAGGACGGTCAAGCAGAGGTCTTGACCGAAATATTTGCATAATTTTTCAATTTTTTCACTGGCTGTTAATTGTCCTTGTTTCCTTTCTTCGCAATTTTTTGTTTATCATGATTAGCCAGTGTGGTCTCAGAAATTATTTGCTGATTACAAATAGGCTATAACAAGCATTTCTATCAGAAATAAATTTCAGCCCCCCCTATATATACCTAACCTAACCCTGAATTGGCATATACATAGGGGGGGGGGGCTGAAATTCATTTCTGATAGAAATGCTCATTATAGGCTATTCATAATCAGCATAAAAAAATGCATTGAATGGTGTATTCACTTTAGTCCTAACTCAATAGTATGATTTGGTAGCTATTTACCCTCTTGGAAATTGGTTGTCTCGCACCAGCATTTGATGACATTGAGTAACCTAGGCTAATCCCATTGCAGGCTTTTTCTTCCAAAGTGGAGAATCTTGCAATTTTCTACGTTAAACTCAAGCTTCCATATTTTTTGACATAGGCCTAAATACCTATAAGAGGCAAGGTTAATCTACTCACCAGAAGAATTAACGTAAGACATTCTGTTAAGAATACCCTAAGAAATCTTTTGCCACATCAGTGTCAGAAGATTGAAAATTAAAATAATCTATTAAGCTAAAAATGAAAAAAAACAGTTAAAATGAAAATTTAGATGGCTCTGGCGTTCTTGCCTGGCACTATCCCATAGTGTCACTTGTACTAAATAAATTACTATAGCACCAATAAATAATATACTTTACTATAGCACCAAATAATTACTATGGCACCTGTTATCCTTCGTCCGAAGAACATATCCTCATTAACCCAACCTTTTTTTCATTATGGCCCTAAAAATTCGGATTGAACTTCTTTGAGGTACGGTCAGTCAGTCAGGCGACAAAAAGAATCCTTATACAATTATTATTATAAAACATTTAGATATTCCTTTTCTCCTTTTCGGAGCCCCACGCTCGACTATCATTACCTTAACTTCCAATATTCTAATCATATTTTGCGGACTTGTCTTCCTATTCTTCATAACTTTTTTCAACCCAGAAAAACACCGTGAGCCTCGGATATTCTATTATTAACATCTTCACTTGGCCCATCGTCTTTACTAATAATACTACCTAAATATGCGAATCTGTCCAATTCATTGATCTTGTTGTTGTTTGTTTGATGTATTCCTGGGCAGGCTGCTTAATGTGCACGTCTCCACGATTTCATCAGAGCATTTAGCGATGAAAAGTGTTCCACGTCAAAATTCAGCTGTCCAGCTGTTGTTCTGTCATGACCACGGGTCAAATAACTTAAATAGCCATCTGGCTTTTGTCACTGTGGTTAAAGAGGGGTTGTGAAGAGTCTCAAGGCGAAAACCATTAAATCACCGACAAGCTATATTCAACTCCGTCTAATGATGTCACATTTCAGCCTCCATATTTTGCAATTCAAACACAACTGGCTGATATGGCAGTTTAAACTGATGAGCTTGGCTTGCACTATATACATATACTCATACATATACATACCACTAATTTACATGCACAATATTAAAATAATGTGCAATAATAGAATAGAATAGAATTTATTGACACAAAAGCCCAAAGGGCTGTGGTCACAAAAACAAAGACAATTTCATACAAACATAAATTGGCAGAAAACTATAATCTAGGCTAGTGAAATATCACCCTCACCTCCAATCTTCAAAAAACCTTTCTCTATGCTCTATACCCATCGTCAGGAACCTTCCGAATCTCTTTATACCTCCCAAATCTTTCCTTGCTAATAAATTTATTATCTCATCTCTCGCCCAAGCCTCAACCCCAAACAATTCTTTCCTTAAATCTATTAATTCACTATACTTCCCCAAAACATGAACCAAATCATCCTCATTCCCGCACATGGGACAGAAGTAAGGACCAGAAGCTTGCCTAAGCCCTCCCAGATACTTCCTTCTCTAACCTAGTGGCAACCCATCTGACCTAACACAAATAATTAACTTTTATTGCCTCTTTTGAAGCCCGCCTTAAAATACAATTCTTATCCCCACTGCTCCTTAGCCTTTGCATATAACTCCAGTGATCGGGTCTCATTCACTCGTGCACGCCACACCTGGAACTCATGGTCCCTTAACCTCTCCCTGACCCTAATTGCAACTGCTCCATTCTTTAATCCAATCCCTAGCCCACCATTCCATAGCTCTGAAAATCCACAATCATCCAATAGTGTTCTTTATTTCAGATGGCCACGTATCACTCTTTGGGATCCTCAGAGCTTCTAAATATACTGCTTTTGTTATCATTGTAGCGATAAAAAAAAGGACTGGGGCAATTGTGGTAATAAAGATTGACCGCGTCAATGTAATATTATTGTTTTTAAAGCTGTGGCGATTAAGGTGCGCCAACTGTGGCAATGAAGTCTGGGGCCACAAATGTAATACTATGATTTAAAGCGGTGTACCGATCGCGCCACCCGCTGAAAGCGAGAAGATAAAATGCGTAGCTATAGTAAGTTAGGAATTCCCTAATTATCAATCTGGGAGCGTAACCTCGCTTCCTCGAGTTATCTCTTCGTCAAATACCTCTAAAATTATGTAGAGATCAGATCCCTGGGAACGTTACCTCTGGAGGTAACGTTCCCATTATTTGAATTGGAATGCCTGGATGTCAATAGTAATAATTGTGATCTACGTATGCCTCATTATAATGCCTCCATAATTACTCTGACAAAACGAATGCCTCTAAAAACACTTTTTTTCCCTATATCACACAAATATAGCTTCTGCTCTCTGCTAGCTTTATCACGATTGGCCCAAGTCCTGTAGAGGGGGCCGCTACCTTGTAATTATGTTCGCAAACTCACTTCATTATGCTCACTGTTCGTTCAATAATTTGTTTTAAATATTTCTGATGATTAAACGTTATAACCTAAGCTTCCTGTGAACTCTCTGTATCTAGTGATTATTTTATTACCAAATATCTTAGCGAAATTCAAAACCGTCTCCCGTGATTAGCACCGAGGTTTGGCTGGAACTAAAACACAGTTTTTCTTTTTGCTGATTAAGAATTTAGACTCTTGGAAACGGGATTTAAACTTAATTAGGGGAAGTCGGAATTATCTTTAGAAAGAAAAGATTTTATTTTTTTGTATTTTAAATATATCACATTTTACTCACGGTACATATTACCCTTCCCATTATTTAATGGCGTCCCGTCATTAGGACTTGCTTGCCCTTGGGTTTTTTAAATATTCGCCATTTATTAACTATTTATTCTACATAATTTTGATTGATATTGTATTATTTTACATTTTTATTTTAGCTTAATCAGGAGTGCTAAAAATTTTCTCTATTACTTTTCTTATTATATTATATATCCCTTTCTAAAGTTCATCTACTGGACTAAGATTATTTATGGTTCTAGTCTAGCTACTATACTAAAGTTTTTTCTTTTTCTACATCTAACACTGATGACTTTTACATTTCCAACTAGGTTGGGGCTATTATACCTTTCCATAAGATTTTTTGAGAATTCGCCTTTTACAAGTTTTTTTTTTATTTTGCTGACTATAGAGCACACTGCTTCCTATCTACGCTAAATTAAATGAAGAGTACGGTAACGCTACACATAACTTTATCTGAACATATAACACTACATATAAGAACGATTTAAAACACACAATATTATGTTTACCACGTTCACTGGTAAACATTAGAACACTTTCACTGGGAATGTTTGCTATGTAATATTAATGATAGGATATTGGAATTTTTAAATTATCGAATGTACCGTATCGTATGTACCGTGAGTAAAATGTGATATATTTAAAATACAAAAAAATAAAATCTTTTTCTTTCTAAAGATAATTCCGACTTCCCCTAATTAAGTTTAAATCCTCTTTCTAAGAGTCTAAATTCTTAATCAGCAAAAGGAAAAACTGCCTTTTAGTTCCAGCCAAACCTCGGCGCTAATCACGGGAGACGGTTTTGAATTTCGCTAAGATATTTGGTAATAAAAAAATCACTAGATAAAAGAGATTTCACAGGAAGCTTAAGTTATAAAGTTTAATCATCAGGAATATTTAAAACAAATTATTGGACGAACACTGAGCATAATGAAGTGATTTTGCGAACATAATTACAAGGTAGCGGCCCCCTCCACAGGACTTGGGCCAATTGTGAAAAAGCTAGTAGAGCGCAGAAGCTATATTTGTGTGATATAGTGAAAAAAAAGTGTTTTTAGAGGCATTCGTTTTGTCAGAGATATTATGGAGGCATTATAATGAGGCATACATAGATCAGAATTGTTATTATTGACATCCAGGCATTCCAATTCAAATTATCATTATGACGAAGTCATTGTACAGATTTGGTCATTATTGTTATCTCAGCCACTATTGTCGTCAGTTCAAGTGAGGCACTGTTGTACACCTAAATGTAAGTCTCAATAAAACTATTGCTTTTCTATTTGTGTTCCTTTTATCTATATGTCTGTATCTAATCGCACAGCAGGTAACTAGTTCGTATGCCTCCAGAGATAACATTCCCAGGGATCTGATTTCTACATAACTTTAGAGGTATTTGACGAAGAGATAACTCGAGGAAGCGAGGTTACGCTCCCGGATTGATAATTACTGAATTTCTAACTTACTATAGCTACGCATTTTATCTCCTCGCTTTCAGCGGGTGGCGTGATCGGTACACCGCTTTAAATCATAGTATTACATTTGTGGCCCCGGACTTCATTGTTTACGCACGTCCGTGCTGTTTAAGAAACGCATGTTGCAGCATCATAGCCACACGGTTTTACGTAAGCGACACTTACAATGAGGGAACAAGACATAGCAAGGACGAGTGAAGACCTCTATACCTTACTCGTTTTCTAATGTCTTCCTTTTTCTTGGCTTAGACGTTCTCATAGGGTTCCGGGTTTAACTTCTGCATTTCAGCCCTTTCCCCGTGTTCTTCCTATGGGTCTAGCCCTCTTAGTCTCAAGATTTTTCCATAATTAAAAGTCAGTAAGATTCTCATGGTCAGGGAAATCGCGAACACGAAACATACGGTCAGTAGTATGTTCCACCAAAAATTGGTTGAGACTAATCCGTATCTATTATCCACGTACATTAATCTTTGGTCTTCATTTGTAAATAGGGGAATCTGGGGGTCTAATGCTTCTCTTATTTTTGTAAGCCTAGTGTCCCTTTATTCTTTTTTACTTTGGACCATGTCGAGGTTTTCACTTCCTCACTCTCTATATTGGGAATAGTGTACGACAGGTTAATTGCCTTAAAATTGATTATTTTAGGACTTAAGATCCTTGTTTTATGGTTATCGTACCCACAACTTGTAACAGTAATTCTGTCCTGTAACTTGGATTTATTCTTCCTGTATTATTATAGCAGACAAAGTTCCAACAGTTTCTCTTGGAACAGAAAATAACCAAAGATCATTTCTAAGGTGTATGAATATTTCTCGTTTAGTACTTCCTATCAAGGCTTCTTTCAGTTGGACTGGATACATCGTACTGGATAGTCTTCGAAGCCGTGCCATGCCGAAATGACGGCGGCGAATATGTGATTCAGTAACGGCAGCGGCGCGCCGCCAGGCGCGCCGAAATTTTTTTGGTGGCGCGCTGCCGATTTTAGACCGGCGGCGCGCCACGGCACGCCAATTTTTCTGATTAAAAATAATAATAAAAATTCCACTTCACCAAGCACGTTCAACCTCAAATTTAGTAAGGATTTTTAAATGGTTGGCTAAAAACATACAAGAACAATATGACAAAAAAGGAATTTGTTGGGCCGTGCGGAAAGTATTTATGTTCACCGTCGATCAGACCAAGTAGAATTCTCATTTTTAGCAACTAGACCCAGGGATACCTATGTTGTGTTTATGTTTAACATCGCATTGTTCCTATAAAATCCCGTGTTTAGTCATTTCCTTCTTGTTAATGATTTGGGGGAAAAAACAAATAACAACATCGAAAAAACACTGTATACAAATCAGATACCATGGTTTAACAACACCAACAATTTTAAATCAGCGGTTACATCACTTCAGTTACAATTGATGTAACAAAAGTGAGTTTGTTCACTCTGCCTGGAGCCATTGATCTTTTTGCAGTCACTATCAGTCCTGTCGTGCTAAAAAGTCGTTTAACTGGGGCACATGTGACGGGTACAGCCAGAACTTGACGAGCGTAAACTGCCACTCGCGGGATCTGATACTAGTATTGGACCTTGGGGTTCCACAGAATGCTGCAAATGGGCTTCTTCTTTGTATATGCTGAAATAAGTTGTTTTATAAGGGAGAACAAACCTGCACCTTCACCATAGGGCTCCTGCGCCCTACACTACAGGAGGAACTAAACTGCACCTTTACCCTCTTTTTTTATCAACACGGAATAACCCTCCGAAATTCTTTTCTGAAAGAAGTGGTCAAGTTATAACGTTTCAAGTCAAAGTTTAAGGCTACTTCAACTTCAATGTGCTCTGCTAACTGTGCAAAAAAATTTTATTCATTTCTATAGATATATTTATATACTAGCTCTAGATAATCTACCAAGCAGGAAACTACCGCAAAACAGCATCGATAAATAAATGAAACCCAAAACGAACAAAAATATCAATAAATAACTGAGTCAAACTCAAAACGAGCAGAAATTAACATAAGTTGGGCTCAAAACCCCTTTGCCTTCCCAAGGCCAGAACATAATTTTCACTTTACTGAAAAAATATAAATGTTTTTACTTTTATAACTCAATAAATAAATAATATTAACATTTTGATTACTAAATATCAGCATATATTAAACTTACAATGCATATTCATTTGTATTTTTGTCAGTAAAGTAGAAATTATGTTCTGGCCTCGGGAGGGCATAGGGGTTTTGAGCCCAACTTATGTTATTTTCTGCTCGTTTTGAGTTTGACTCGGTTATTTATTGTAATTTCTGTTCCTTTTGGGTTTTATTTATTTATCGATGCTGATTTGTGGTATTTTCAAGCTTGGTAGATTATTTGATTTTAATTTTGCTCATTTTTGGTTTAATGGAGTTCTTTTACTTTTCTTTGAAAAAAATTATTTTTTGGAAACAGTTTTTTTAATTAATTTCTGTTCGTTTTATATTGACATAGTCTTTTCAGGGAAAAAGAAAATCATACTTTAAATCTTTTCGTTTTTTTAAGAATTTATAGTTTGGCCTGCTATTTGTATGCTGGAAAACAATTTTCAGCAAAATTTAACAACATAGACCCTTATAAAAATCTGGACACAAATAGTAGTGCTTAATTTAGTTTCATACCTCCTCTAGTTTACCTGAAATGGAAAAATTGATAAAATTCGCAAAAAAATTTGTTTACTTTCTTTGATAGCTTGGATACACTTACGCTATTTTGATTTGGTCAAATTTTAAGAGCAGAAGAAGCCCTGAAAGTTTGAACATAATACCCTCCGTCTTTCTTGGGATACTGCTGAGATGCCTTATTGGGAATTAGCATAAACACAGTGCATTTTGATTTAATCTTAAGGCAACATTTATTTTTAAACATAAAGGCAAATGGGAGGGTGGGCGTGGGAGGGGGATTAGTTTCCCTCCAATCACTTTCGACTATTAAAAAGGACATCAGCCCTTTCTATTTTCAATCGAATGAGCCCTTTTCGAAGTTCCTACGACAACTCCTTCGATACGAAGTACCCTGGTCTAAACAACAACAACAACAAAAAATGATACATTATACCCACATCGATCTCTACTATAAAAATGGCAAGCCTTCCAATCACTTTCGATTATTAAAAAGGGCACTAGGCTTTTCGATTTCCAAACTAATGATCCCTTTTTGAGTTTCTACGACAACGCTTTCTATAAACACCGTATATGCCCCCAGGGCATAAATTACAACCCTTACCCTAAGGGCTGTGAGGGTGGTTGTCATCCTCTAAGACCTAATTTCCAGAACTTTCAACTACGTTAAACAAAATGACTATGTCAAAATTTTGATTGTATGTGTTTCGGGAAATGGTGGGCGTGGAAGGGGTTTTAGTTGCCTTCCAATCATTTTCCACTATTAAAAAGGGCACAAGCCACTCCAATCTCTAAGTGAATGAGCCCTTTTCGAAGTTTCTACGACAACTTCTTCGATATGAAGTGCCCTGGTCTAAAGGAAAAAATAATAAATAATACATTGTGCCAACATCGTTCTTATATACCTCCAGGGCATAACTACAAAACCCTTGCCCTAAGGGTTGTGGGGGAGTAATCTCCTCAAAACCAATATTTTCTCTCTGGAAATTAGTTACTCTGAACAAAATGGCTATCTGAAAATTTTGATTGGATGTGTTTGGGGAAACGGTGGGCGTGAAATGGGTTTTAGCTGCCTTCCAATCACTTTCGACTACTAAAGAGGGCACTAGGTATTCCAATTTCCAATCGAATGAGCTCTTTTTGAAGTTTCCACGACAACTCCTTCGATACAAATTGCCCTGTTATGGAAAAAAAACAAAAAAAAATAAATAAATAATACATTGTGCCAACATTGTTCTTTACTTAGACAGCCCGATTGCGCTGCCTATGACAACATCCTGAATTGCCTAATGCTCTTTTACCTGCCTCTTTTCATCCAAAAAATCAGATAGGCAAATGAACAGAATTTTAAAGTGGAAGGTAGAATTTTTGTTTCAAGAAAAATTTCTTCTTCTCCTTCCTATGAACCGATATACATGCCGAGCCCAAGATGACAGTATTTATTTTTAAGAAACAGATTAGCCGAGATGACGGTTGAAGCCCGGAGGTCGATATCGATAACCAAAAAAGAGAAAAAAAAACAAAAAGACGGTGGCATATTAGTGACGCCGCCGCCGATGGAATCAGCGGTGGCGTCAGCGCGCTGATGCAAGCTCGGCGGCGCGCCGCCGTTTTTTTTCGGCGGCGCGCCGTCGACTTTGGCGGGGCTTTGGGGTCTAGTACTGGAATGGTACGGGTGGATTTTTTATATTAAAGGAAATTATTCGAATTAATTATATGCATTGTGACTTTTTAATTAGAATTTGTTTTCGGGAACTGATATATGTTGAACAGACGGTATCAGACGGTTTTGATTCGTGCGAAGCCTTGATATATGTTGAACAAAATTTTTCTACAGCATTTTTATAATTGTATGATATTTACTTGTGAGCTAAAAGTTTTTAAACTATTATTCCTTTGTGATGCCTATCCATTAAAATCTTTTTTTTGTATTTTTAAGGCTATTTTAATCCGTCCGATTTCTTAACCGTTCTACCTGACTGTGTCGTTACTTTTTCTTCAGTTTCTTGCGTTTTTTTCGGTTTTGCTAGCGAAATAAGATCAAACTTTTTGTATTGTTTTTTCAAAAATTCTTGCCCTTTTAATATTGTTTCTTTCGCGTGTGCGGCTGCTGAAGTCGGTTTTGATTTCCCTATTTCTTTAACTACTATATGGTCTGAGTCGCCGTCAGACTCTTCGGAACTGGTTTCTGATGATTCTGCATTAGAACTTTTAGAGGTTGCACCTGGCATTTTTGAGGTATCCCCTCCTCTTCCTTCGCAAATTTCTACTCCTCTGGAAGTAGAAGGTTTATTCTCTGAGTCTTCGCTTTGAGTTTTCAACTTGGGAGATTTGAAAGATTCTTGAGAGCTTTGAGAGGAATCCAAAGTTTTTGCGGGTTTCCTCCACTGTTTAAGTGCCATGTCTGCAGGGGGATGGGGCATTCGTTGCACTAGTGTTTCCCTCCATGAAGGCCACTTTTCCTTGGGAGTTTTGTTCTTAGGCAATGTACTTTGACTCATTTTTATTAGGAAATTTATTAAATTCATAGCTTCTTGCAGATTTGTTTTAATTGAATCTTTGGGAGGAGTTTTCTCTACAATAATACCCGGAGTTTCTACAGCTCTGTTCAATTCCTCCTGTAATGACAGGGGCCTTTCTATTGGTGTTGCAGGGGTAACCATATCGTCTGGAAATCTTTTGGGGGGGATAAGGGGTCAAAATTCTATCAGGGAAAAATTGGGATTTTGGAGATATCGTATAATCTAATTCTCCTACGCTCTCTGATGATGAACTTTTTGGATCTTTTGGTGTTTTTATTCTTACTGGTATAAGACATTTTCTCTTGGGAATAACTAGATTGTTCATAGCTAAAAATTCTTCAAACTTTTCCTCGTCACTATCATTCTCGAAATAGTCTTGCTTGAAGTTAAAAGCTTTTAGCACTGCCAATCTTTATTTAGGGGGCTCATTTTCTGCATCTGACGAATCGGTAGACAAGGGACGTGGTACCCATCTTTCTGGAAATTTTGCTCTTTATTCGGCTAACATGTGCCTTGTAAGTTCTTCCACTATCAGGGTTCACTACTTTAAAAGTATAATCGTTATCGTACTTTTTGACTATTCTGTACGGTCCAGAATATTTGTTGGAAAGTTTCTTGCCTTCCGCTTTTGCCTCATTTTTAGGTAGACACAATCTCCTATCTTAAAATCTATGTTCCCCTTGACTTTGGGTTGGTTTCTTAGTTCTTGGTTTATTTTACATTTTTCCAACTCTTGTTTTACTATTTTATAAGTTTTCATCATCCTATTTATGAATTCTTGTTTGTAATCCTCCGAGTTATTGTAATATTGCCGGGATTCAATAGTCTCGTCAGAGGGTATTCTAAAATCGCGACCAAAAAGTAAATAAAAAGGGTCGTCTTTGGTTGTTTCTGAATGAGCAGTATTGATTACGTTAGTTAAATAAGGTAAGAATTGATCCCAATCGTTCCTCCTGTCTTTTCTATAAATGCTTAATACATTCGGAAAATATTTTATACCTATTTTCTATTTTACCATTAGCTTGTGGGTGATATGGCAATGTCATCAATTTCTCTATGTTAAGAAAACTCGTTAAGTCTTTTGTTACTTTTGAAACAAAATTGGTTCCGTTGTCACTTAACACTTTATTTGGAATGCCAAATTGTAAAAATAATCTCGCCAACGCTTTACTCGTGGCGTAAGCGCCTTGACTTTTTAATGCTTTTACAAAAGTAAATCCGGCAAAGTGATCTATAACTGAAAGAATACAAGTGTGGCCTCTGTTGGAAACAGGCAAGCCTCCACTGGTTCCATACCAATCAAATGAGACAACATCGAAGGGGAATCTCGCTACTGGGACTCTTCCCATTGGAGGATTAGGGTAAGCTTGGGGTTTTTTTCTTAAGTTACACGCTCCGCATGTACTTACAAATTCTTTAAATTTTGTTATTCCCGACGGCACGTAAAAATATTGTTTTAATTTATGGAAAGTTTTCGTTACTCCTAAATGTCCACCTATCTCTGAATGAAAATATTCAAATGCAGGTGTTATTAGGTTTTGGGGTAATACAGGTATTATTGAGATTTGGTTTCTCTTTGCCTCAGCAGTCACGATTCTGCATAGTATTTATTCATCAAGATCGTAGTAAAAATTATCTATCTCTTTTCTAAGAGTTTTGAATTTATCTGGTAACGCATCATCATTCACAAAATAATTAATAAGGGCTAAACACATTTCGTCCTTTTTTTGCTTTCTTTTTATATTTTCTAAAGACAAGGGACAATAGCTATCCTTATTTTATTTTACTGTGTCTTTGACTTTGTTTTTCTTACAGTTATTTTTGCTCTTAGCATTGATAGCGTTAACTTCATTTTCCTCAGTTTCCGACGGCATATTTTCTGGGTATCTACTCAAAAAGTCACAAGCTGCATTTTGTTTACCTTTTAAATGTTCAAATTCGTAATCTAGGTCTTGGATTTTCATAATCGATCTAGCTAGAATTCCCGTGGGGTTTTTTATGTGCGCAGGTACTGCAAGCTTTTATGGTCTGATCGTAGTATAAATTTTCTACCAATTAAATAGTGTCTAAATTTGTCCAAGTGGTGGATTATAGATAATAATTATAAGTTTGTGGCGGAATAACTACTTTCGCCTTTTGATAAGGTTCTACTGGAATAGCATATAACATTTTCTATTTTTTTTTGTTTAGACGTTCCCTCTAGAGGATTAGGGTTTTCTACCGGGGTTATTTGCGAAAGAATAGCGCCAATACCTTTTGAACTAGCATTGGTTGTGACCAAAAATTGTCCGTTTTCAAAATCAGGCAGCGATAATATTGGTTCCGAAGTGATTGCGTTTTTGAGACGGTCTAGGGAAGTTTGAGCTTCCTGGGACCAGGTAATATTTTGGGAGTTCCCTTTAGTTAATTCCGTGAAGGGTTTTGCAATTTGGGCTTAATTGCGCACAAATATTCTAAAGTAACCAGTAAGACCTAAAATTCCTCTTAATTCTTTCATAGTTCTTGAGGGTTTGAGGTTTTCAACACATTTTATTTTGTCAGGGTCTGGGGATATCTCTCCTTATGTCACCACTACTCCTAAAAATTTAATTTTAGGTTGAAATAAATTTAGTTTTTCAGGCCGGCATTTTAAGTTGCCCTGTCTGAATTTCTCGAACACCTTAGCTAATGTTGCTAAGTGTTGTTCAGCGTTTTCTCCCACGCATATGACATCGTCAACAAAATGAATGATATTTTTCAATCCTCTTAAAAGATGTAATAAGGGTCTACATAGCGCGCTTGAACTTGTCTTAAGTCCGAAAGGTACTCTTAAGTATTCATATGAACCACATTCGGTCGTAAAAAACGCAGTTTTATAGACATCTTTTTCGGCTACTTTCACTTGGTGGTAGCCATGGGTGAGGTCCAAAGAAGTAAAAATTTTGTTTTCGCTCGAGAGAGAGTCAAGGATTTCATCTATTCTTGGTAAAGGAAATTTATCGCTAAGTACTTGTTTGTTAAGGGCTCTATAATCTACAACAAGTCTAAGATCGCCATTCTTTTTTGGTACCAAGACCACTGTTGCAGAATACGGACTTATACTAGGGAGTATAATTTCATTTTATTCTAATTCATGAATTTTATTTTTTAACCATTCATTGTGCTTATACGGCACACGATATGGCTGTTTTTGTAATGGGGGGGGGGTGTATATACACTGGATAAGCTAATGATCTCAAATTTTCTTGTGAGGTGATCAACTAGGTTGGGGGAGTCATCAATCCAGGAGTGTAATCATTCTTCATGAAATTATCAGGTTCCTTGGGAGCGTCCCCAATGGAGAACAATTGAACTATTTGTCTACTCTGGAATACTAGATACAGGCATATAAATTAAAACAACACAAATAGAAAGGTAGTAGATTTATTAGACTTACATATTTAGTTGTACAGCAACGTACTTCAAATCATCAATCTTATAATGCTCATGTCTTAATGCTTAATACTTAATGCCTGAATGCGAATGCCCCGAAAATCCTTTTTCACTACCATATAACATAGGTTCCTATTCTGAGCAATAATCACTATTTCACAATTGGCCCAGCTCCTCTCGGAGGGCCCGCTATTTTTTCATTATGCTGACAAACTGAGTTCATTATGTCGACTCTTTACCCAATAGTTTTTTTTTCGCGATATTATGATCATTTAACATACACATTCCTAAGAGTACTTCTAAACTTCTAAACTATGTTTTAAACAATGTCCCACTATGTTTTTCAGAATACTTCAGAGAAATTCCAATCCTTTTCATTGGTTTGGTACTTGCAAAAAACCCGTAGTTTTTTGCCTTTCAAATCTGTCAATAGCGTCAGGGAATGTTCAAGAGCCTTTTGTTTTGTCGAACAAAAGTTTTACAAAGTACAGTGGAGTATTCTTGAATTAATCATCTCTTGCTTTTAGCTTTTTAAAGGGATATTTGGCTGATAAATAAATGAGA
>JAQQPU010006316.1:0-20021 GCA_029168905.1 Artemia sp. Kazakhstan ARC1039 | reverse complement strand
AACGAATAATATGACAACACTACACATAACTCTACCTGAACATCTAGCGATACATACATGAATAATTTATAACACACAATATCATTTTTACCATTTTCACTGGTAACAAAAACACTTTCATGGAGGTTGTTTGTTATGTAATATTAACAATAGGTTATCAGAGTTGTTAAGTTGTCAAAATTAATAAAACGTGATATGAGTTCACACCTATTTTACCACTATACGTGCCTCTTTAGCGTACTCACTCCTTCTGTTGAAAATTATGGTCCTTCACTAGTATCGTCTTCACTAGAACGAAATAAATTTTTTCATATTTAAAGGATACATTATACACGGTACATATTACCCGTCCCATTTTTTTAAGACGTCCCGTCATTAGGACTTGCTCGCCCTTGGGGTTTAAAGTATTTTAAAATTTGCTTACTATTCGTCCTGTACAACTTTAATTGATATTGTATTAATATAAGTCTATTTAAGCTTAATCAGAAGTGCTTGAAATTCCTTCTGTATTACTTTTCTTATTTTATTACATATAGTCTGTTAAGGATCCTCTACCGGACTAAAATAGCTACTTACACCAAAGTTTTTTTTGTTCTTTTTACGTCTAACACTGATAACTCCTACATTTCCAACAATGTTTGGTAAGGTTGGGATTATTCTACTATTACTAAAAAAATTTTTTCAACGTTTATCTTTTATAAATTTTTCTATCTTAAGCTAGCTACAGAATAACTATGTTTCCTGTGTTACGCTAAATTAAACGAATAATATGACAACACTACACATAACTCTACCTGAACATCTAGAGATACATACATGAATAATTTATAACACACAACATTATGTTTACCATTTTCACTGGAAACAAAAACACTTTCACTGAGGTTGTTTGTTATGTAATATTAACAATAGGTTATCAGAGTTGTTAAGTTGTCAAAATTAATAAAACGTGATATGAGTTCACACCTATTTTACCACTATACGTGTCTCTTTAGCGTACTCACTCCTTCTGTTGAAAATTATGGTCCTTCACTAGTATCGTCTTGTTGAAACAAAATTTTAAAACACTTGTATGTAGTTTCCTCACAGATTAGTTCGAGTATGGTTATGCTCATCTTGGAAGAAGTGTTTTCTCTAATTATAAAGCGGGAAATGATACCTTTGGTTGCAGGTGTGTGGAATTTCGCCATCAGAGTTCATTCTAACCTGCTGTTTTTGGATAGTTCATAGGGGGCTCTATTGTTAAGGGGTTGTCACTGGGACTGAGTTGATAATGGATGGGCTGATTTTCTTCTCAGCATGTTACTGTTGGGATATTCATATCACATAGAGAAAATATATCTCGGTTAAAATAGTTCATTCATGCACTTAGAGGTTAACTTCTCTTATAAAATTGTTTGTGCATGGTTTGTGTCTATTAGCTTTTGCGGGGACTCCTTGGTTAATCACAGGGAAAATGATGTTTGAATTTTGAATAGGTCAATCATCAAAATTAGCGACTCCTTCAACATATTGTCTTCAATTGGTGGGAGGAGTATATTGTTGCTCAAAGGTTATTCACTGAGATTACTTTTGATTTCTAGCATTCAAAAATAGGTTCCCAAGTCCATATTTCAAAAATTGTCTTGTAACATTTACGGTAATATCTCTAATGTCTCTGTAGTCTCGTAATGGAGAAATGGTCGAAGGGGATTTAGCATGTGGGTCGTTGATGTGCCAATAAATTGGGCTCATCAATATTATTATTAAGGGTGATGTATTAAATCACATCTTATGCTAGATAATGGGGTTTTCAGGGTTGTAATGTTTATTGCCCAGTAATGCACTGGATACTGAGGTTTATTAGATAGTGTTACCTGATACATAACATGATTTGTGATCAACAAAAATTATTCTTCGTCGATTGATCATCGTTTCCTCGATCATAATGAATCCGTAATTTTCGTAAGCGAAGTTGGGACGAGAGCTGTTGGAATTTTATGGCGAGTACTCTTCGTTGGTTGCGGTATGATGAAAATAGGTGCTACTGGGCTATTTCTGCACTGGTCTATATATTGTCCTGATTCGTTTCTGATATACCGTTCCAATTCTTGGAATAAAATAACTCGGCAGAATCACACGTTCTTTAAAGCAAGTACTCATAGTACAAATAGGTCATGTTTCGATTGGGTACATGAATTTTACGGTACAAGACAATGTCAAATAAATACACTAATATTATTACACAAAACGAAATTATTATCGTGTCGGTTGAAATATATATATAAAGTTTCCATTGGGAAATCTAAAACATAGAAATTTGTTCTAAGTTGTTATAGCATAACGACGATATAAGAGATTAATTCTTTTAACTTTAAGTTTGGTCTCTTATTATCCTTTATAATATACACATCTCCATACAGTTTATTTTAATTTCTTTCAATACTCAACTAATTTTACATTAGATTTAAAATAATCGTTTAAACATAGTTTACGCTACATCATTAAATTTGAGGTCTAATTTTTACAACATATTTCATGCCTGCACTGTTCACGCACGTCGGTGCTGTTTAAGAAACGCATCTTGCAGCGTCGTAACCGCACGGTTTTATGCAAACGACACTTAATTGAGGGAACTAGACATAGCAAGGACGAGTGGAGACCTCTATAACCACTCGTTTTTTAATGTCTTCCCTTTTTCTTGGCTAGACGTTTTCATGGGGTTCCGGGTTTAACTTCTGCATTTCAGCCGCTTCCCCGTGTTCATCTATTGGGATTTGTCTTCTTATCCTCAAAATTCTTCCATAATTAAAAGTCAGTAACGCTCTCATAGTCAAAGAAATTGCGAATACGAAACACACATTCAGTAGTATGCTCCACCAAAAATTGGTTGAGAATAATCCGTATCTATTATCTACATACGTTAATCTTTGGTATTCATTAGTAAATAGGGGGATCTGGGAGTCTAATGCTTCTCTTATTTTTGTAAGCGGTAACGTTTCTTTATTTTGTTCTATTTTGGACCATAGATAGATAGATAGATAGATAGATATTTATTGCAACAAAAGCCTTTTTGGGCCATGGCAAAATAACAAAACAAAAATAAATACAAAAAAACACACATTAAATTACTCACAATTCATCAAAAAAGTTTCTCTATGTGCCATACCCACTCTTACAAATTTACCCAACCTTCTAAAATCATCAAAATTTCTACTTTTTAAAATTTTTCAAACCAGTCCACCCCTCCAAAATCTGTTGAAAACACTTCCCTCCTCAAATTTCTTAACTCCTGGCATGTACCCACAAAATGGATAAGATCTTCCTCCTCTCCACACATAGAACACTGGTAAGGACCATTTTTAATCCTATAATTCCCAATATATTTCTTCCTTTCTCCAATACCCAAAAAATTACCACGAACCGAAATTACCCATCTTAAATCCTCACTACTCTTCCCTGCTTTAAAGTAATCTTCCTCCCCCCAAACCTCCTTTGCCAGCCCATACAGCCCCAGGGACGCCGGTGATGATTTCTGATTCTGCCACCTTTGAATTTCCTGCTCTATTAGTCTATCCTTTACTTTTCTTGCAACTAGCCCCACTTCCACACCTAGCCCCTCCCCCTCATTCCAATACTCACTTAAACCCAATCTATCAATAGTCTCTTTAACCCGGTTTGGCCAAGAACTTTTCCAGCCATCTACTAGCATCTCCTCATATGCCTTCTTTACTAGACTCCTACTAGGCAGATTTATAATCCTTTCCCAATAATTTACTATCCGCACTAACCTTACCACCCTTAATGATAACAAACCTAAATCACCTTTTAATACTACATGATTAAACTTATCACTAACTCCCGTTAACCGCTTAAAATACATCAACTGTAACCGGTCTACCTTATTAGCCTTCTCCATATCCCACACCTCTGCTGCAAAAGACATTACGGAAACTAGCTTAGTCTGGAATATCCTTTTCTGAAGCCTAAGGTCTGTCAGGCCTACTTTCAAAACACTACTCTTTAAAACTAGCCATATAGCCCTAAGACCTTTACTAGCTACATAATCAATATGCCCTTTCCACCTACCATTTGAAGTAAACTTGCATCCTAAATAAACAAAATCTTCAACTAGTTTAAGCACTTCTTCTCCTACACTAAACCTTTCCTCTATATTTCCATGTTGTCGAAATACCATAACTACTGACTTTATGACATTTAGGACCAAACGCTTCTCATCTAGGTATGAGGACACCATTCCTAGCAGTTTTTGAAGGTCAGGCCCATCTTTAGCCACCAATACTATATCATCCGCAAATAACAGAGCGAACACCTGCATTGCAGACAGATTTAGAGTTGGGGCTCCCTGCCCTACCATATATTCTTCTATATCATTAAGATACAGGGAAAACAACCTAGGTGAAATTGTACAATCTTGTTTAACCCCTAACTTACTGACAATTGCCCTAGAGTAAGACTTTCCTACCTTAAATACCATTCTAACAACCAAATACATTTTAACAACCAATCCTACAAAACGTCTCGGCAGCCCTAACTTTATAAGTCCTTCTAGTAACAAATCTCGTGAAACTTCATGGAACGCACCTCGCAGGTCCAAAAAAGCTGCGTATAGCCTACCATCCCTTTTCCTCATATACTTCCTAATAAGCCCATACAAAATAAATATCTGATCTACCCCACTATAATCCTCTCGAAACCCTGCCTGAATTTATATTAACTTATTTGATTCTTTAAGCCAACTATCTAATCTAGCCACTAACATTTTGCAAAATAATTTACTAAGGCTATTTCCTAAATGAATCCCTCTATAATTCTTATGCAATGCTCGGTCTCCCTTTTTAAAAAGTGGTAAAACTATTGAAATATTCCACTGGTGAGGCCAAACCAACTTGCTAAGGACACTTGAAAATAACGTTGATAACAAAGGCAACAAATATACCCTAGACCACTTCCAGAGCCTTGTTGGGATGCCATCAACTCCTGGTGCTGAGGTCCCTCTCATCTTCTTTAGCGAATTCTATATTTCCTCACCTGTGAAAGGCTGCAGTAGTTTGCAATCTTCTTCCTTTAGAGGGAATTCCGCAAGGTTTTCGCCGACCAACCACCGACTCAGGCTATCCGTTTCCTCTCTTTCTGTCATCTTGCTTTCGATGAATTCTGGCCAACTTTCCGCCGGCGGGATACTCGTCTTGTCAGAAGCGTTTGTAACTGATTTTTTTTTTATTTTTCAAAACTCATTCTTGTTACTATTCCTAAATTCCCTTTTCATTCTCTCTGCTTCCTCCTCTTGAAATTTATACTTCTTCACTTTTAACAGTTTCTTATACTCTTTTTTTCGGCATTTATACATATTATAAAGATATTTCCTCTCCTCATATGAACATTGTCTCAGTAGCTCCAATGTTCGCACCAACTCTGATTTTTTCTCTACGCATTCACCATAAAAAAACCATTTAACTTCCGTGGTTGTTTCTGAGCTGTAGTAACACCTACTTCATACAAACTATCAATTAATACCTTTAATGACTCTTCTATTTTTCCTTCATTTGCCAAAATTTCTCCCTTCTCTAGTCCTGCCTGAAATTCCTCTCTTAACAGCTTAACCTTAACCTTCTCTTCTTCCCGTGATTCTAGCCTCAATGGATCTCTAACTTCTAATCATTTTTCTAATACCTTGCTCCTAAAACCCCCCCAATGACCTTTTTAATGCCCTCTTATTTAACACTTTCAAAGACAACCTAATCGGCAGGGGATCAGAAACCAAAACCGGGACCACCCCTAAACAAGCACAATCCGGCCAAAGAGACTTATTTACAACTATATAATCTACTACACTTGGATACTTTCCAAAAAAGCAAGTAAACTCTCCCCGCTCTTTATCCTCCCCGATCCTCCTGTTAACTATAATTAAATTTTCCTTACCACAAATTTCCAAAAGTTTACTTCCCCACCTATTTTTTCGGCGATGGTCCTTACTAGTCCTTGGAGGGATCTCATCCATTTCTTCATCACCCATTCCATCACGACGAGATTCCGAGTGGGTATGGTCTTCAAATTGGCAAGACCATGGCTCTTGCAACTCCCCAGTTTATGCATTGAAATCTCCTAAAAGAATAAAGCCATCGGTAGGAAACTTTGTTAAAAAAATATGCAACTCTTTATGAAATATCTCCCATGTATCCTCTTCTGAAAAAGAAGTACTTTCTGGAGGGATATACACGGAACAAAACACATGACTTCTTTTCCCTAGTGAAATTCTTACCCAAACTAAGTTACAAGACTCACTTTATAGCCGGATCACATCATTAGATGACAAAAAAACATCTGATACAAGCAACGATACACCTCCATAATAACGACCATTTCTCGACATTTTACGATTTGCACTAAAACAACTATAATGCTTAACTATAATATTTTCTCCAGACCATGTTTCTACAAGAGAAATAACTTGAGGACTACAAGCTTCAACCAGGTCCTTAAACTTATTTTGCGTGAACCCTTGTATGTTCCAATGTGACACATTTAATAGAGAATTTTCAACATAGCCCAAATTTCCCTATACCGCCTCATTTCCCATCGTCGGTTCTTGCTGTCTTGGGCGGAAAAGTTTTTTTGGTACTATCGCCCTCTTAGCGTCATCATCACCCGAGTTTACTCTGACACTATACTCTGCGGGTCTTGGGCGGTTTACCCTCATTGGTTCGTTGTTATCAGGACTAATAATTTCCGCATTCGAGCGTTTCGCGGGATTACGCTGCTTTAGTGTTGGGATAGCTTGCGATACCCCTGCAGTTGGGGTTTCTGTTAAAGACATCACCAAATTACGATCTTCGTCCCCCATTCCAGAGGTCGCAGTACTAAAAGATACAACCGTTACCGAAGATTCAGATCTAGTCCTAGCATTAGACGGATATGCCAAGCTACCGTCGTCTTCAGGGGGCATGTTGCTATAGATTTCCCGACCTACCATGCCCGTATCTGGCGGTGGCGCCAAGTGTGAGCTATTCTGGGGGGAGGGGGTTCAGCTTGGTTTCTACTAGGAGGATTTACACTGTCATGAGCGGTGTTACGTTTTTGTTCTTCAACAAGGCAGCTTGTGTAATTACACATGAAAACCTGGTTACCGATGAACAACTTAAGTCCTCGTAATTTCACATCAACAAA
The DNA here is from genome assembly GCA_029168905.1 of Artemia sp. Kazakhstan ARC1039. Classification (NCBI taxonomy): domain Eukaryota; kingdom Metazoa; phylum Arthropoda; class Branchiopoda; order Anostraca; family Artemiidae; genus Artemia; species Artemia sp. Kazakhstan ARC1039. The sequence continues at coordinate 12,854 of JAQQPU010006316.1, read as the reverse complement.
ACCCTCAGTCTTTGCATCTTCTAAAGTCTCTTTCAGTTTTTTTCTGGAAATCAACTCACGTTTCGTGTAATCTGGACTAATTGATAATCCCAACCTTCGCAGAAGAAAACCTGATTTTAATACATAGTCCCGCCCTGCAACACTTGCAAATTTGATCACTACATGACGGACGCTCATTGAACTTTTAAGTCTGAAAGCGTCACGCACATCAAAAAGACGGAGATTTAAATTCGGAATTCCCGCATTCAAAGCACTGACAACATCTTCCAGAAGTGAGCGCCCCCTGTGCTGCGGCGAAAAGTTATAAAGCACTACGTTTCCTCGCTTCATGTCAGTTTCTAAATACTGAATTTTTCTCAGTGCTAATCCAACTTCTTCCCGTACATTTGACACATCCCTGCGAACCGACTGCGATTCCCTTTGAATATTCTGGACTAAGGACGCAACATTTTCAAATTTATTTCCCAACTCAGCCATATCCGACGTCATTGAATTGACCTGCCTTGACATTGGGTCAATAATATCCAACTTCAAATTAATTGCTTGAATTTGCAGTAGTAATGAATCAATATTATCTTCCATTTTAAATCAGAAATGAAGATCAAAAATGAAAAAGACTTATCTTTACGTGAGGGCTGTGCCCCACGGGTGCTTCCGTAACCGGCCAAACTTGCAAGGCACAACCCAGCCTAAATTACGCTCGGCTATAAAAACAGCATTTAACGAACGAATCCTAAAATCGTAATTCCACTTTCAGTCCAAAATTCAATTCAAAATTCAATAATCACTGGCAAAAGCTTTTGCAAGCAATACAAGAATTTCACTTTAGATGCTATTTGTTCGAATGAAATTTAATCCGATTAGTTAGATGTTGACACCTTGAAAACTAGTTCAGTACTGAACTAGTTCAGTTCAGTACATATTGAGGTTTTCATTTCCTTATTTTCTATATTAGGAATAGTCTACGACAGGTTGATTGCCTTAAAATTGATTATTTTAGGACTTATTATATTTATGCTCGTGGTAATTAACGGCATTTGAACTGTTGATTCTTTAGTTTCAAGTCGACATCCTTGTTTTATGGTTATTGTACCCACGTCTTGTAATAGTAATTCGGTCCTGTAACTTGGATCGATTCTTTCTGTATTATTGTAACAAGACAAAGTTCCAACAGTTTCTCTTGGAACAGAAAATAACCAAAGATCATTTCTAAGGTGTATGAATATTTCTCGTTTAGTACTTCCTATCAAAGCTTCGCACGAATTAGGTATTTCTTCCTGTTGTGTGTCTTTTAAAAAATATATCCAACATACAAGATCCGGATTTGACGTTATAAATAGGTAACGTAAGCTGGCATACTAGGTTTTTGAATGATACGCACTCTTTTAAGTCTTGTGGGTTCGCTAAGGCGTATTTTCGTCTATCCTGATCAACAAGTAAATACTCTGCTTCAGGTGTGATAGTCATAAATGAATTCGTCTTCTTTATATTAGCAGGAAAGGTCGAAATTTTGTACAAGTGAAATATGGATTGTTGGTTTATCAATGGAATTGTTACAACTGCGAATAATTGTTCATTCATTTCCGTGATGTTTACTTTTAGTTTTGTATAATAAAGGAATAAATTTGGTACTTCTGGTTCTATTGGTAAATGTAAACCAAACATTAGATATGTTTTTATTTCATCTAAGATGCTTTTTAAGTTTGAAGGGTCTACCAGGTCGTATGACAAGGTTCCTTCCGTTAGGGAAAATAATGCGAATTCGAACTTACTAACATCTGTTGCTAGGTTTAGTAGCGACATGGTAATTATATCGAGTGATACCATGGCAAGGCTCGCGTCTGTCACCACGCGATCCACTTCGTTCCTTAAGTAATTCATTTCATTTACGGTTTTTGAGATTTTCTTGGATATCATTTCGACTTTATCTCTTTGGTAGTTTGCTATGCTTGCTTGTATTTTCTGGACGTGTAACGTTACGTTCATGGCATTATTCAATTTTTTTTCACATTTTCTCTCAGGATATTTAAGTCTTCCTCCGTTGTTAGACCAAAAAGACAGGAGGCAAGTTCTCCAATGATGGGAATTAGGCTTGTTGACCTTCGGTATTTACTTCTTCGGAAGAATGCTTCAAAGATTCTCGTGATGCTTTGTTTTAATTTCTGTATTTCCGTAAAAAATAATTCAAATAAGGCTTGTAATCTTTGTCTGTATAATATTAAGAAGGCTTGTTGATTCGACACTTTCTGGGCAATTTTCTCACTTAGATCAGGTAATGGTTCGATAACTTCTTTTGTCGGCTCGTCGGCCATGGCTAATCTAGCACAAGTGCGTTTACCGTCTATTGTCCAATATTTCTTATGTACGTAATTATCCTCTTCCTCTTTCTTATAATTATCTTTCTTTTCTTTTGGTTTCACCCCTTGTACTCTTATCGTTTGCGTTTCGGTATGTCTTACCGGGATTCTTGCTCTTAGGCTTATACGGAATATGCCAATCGGCTGGGTGCGCGTGAACGTGGGCCCTCTTGACCAAGTCCATTTTGTAAGTATCGTGTGTTTTAGATAAGTCAACATGGTTAAATTTCTAGGTGATTCTTTACTAAGTGCGATTATTTCTGGGACTGTGTTTGTCGTGGTTTCCGACATTGAAGATTGTATCTCTTTTGCTGGGGTTTCATATGTGGGTGTGATTGTCTTGATGTCTTTTTCTTCTCTTTTTGTAGGGTTTCTATATTCGTTATCTCGTTGGGTATTTGAGAAATTGTTCCTTGATTTGTCTAATTCCTTTAGGTTAGTATCTTGTGTGTTGTCATTTTCCTTTCTTAGTTTGCGTGATATTCGTTTTGTGACGTTCTTTTCAGCATGACTTTGCCACAATTCTTTGAGAAAAGTCGTCTTGGCAGTTCATTTAGCATTGCGTAATTTCCATCATAAAGTTTACCTTTTCTCGTAGCCAATAATTTAGGGTTTTCCATAGATTTCATCGTAACAAAGTTTCTTGACAAGTATTCCATATTATTTGTTGAACTTTTCTTTCTGTTTTCTTTGGTGCTGGTTCCTAGTGCCATGTCAATTTCTGCCATTTTCTTTTCAAAGTCGTCTATTACGAATTTCAATTTTAGTTTTGGGATAACTGGAATTTGGAACTCTTTGTTGTCCCTACTATGCATCATCTTACTTGTTTGCAATCCTTTATCCGACCTTAGAAATTTAAATATCGATTCCTTGCGTTCATTCGTATTTTTCTCTAGTCGTGTTACTTGTTGAAATAAAGTTTCAAAGGGTTTGGGATACAATTTCATAGAAATTTTCCATGCATTATGGCTGGCTAGGAGTGAATTTTCATGTTTAAATATTACTCTATGTTTTACAATATCTTGGGCTGTTGCATGATCAACGAGGATCATGATGATATTCTTAAGCCTCATCTTTTTGCTTGTTTCTAAAATTAATCTATTATTAATTTTACCTATTTTTGCAAATTCATTTATTTGCTCTCTTTTTTTCAAAAGTGTTTAGGCATTTTAACTTTTAACTTGAGATATCTTATTATAATAATTTATATTAATTTAATTTTCGAACTGTTTTATATCATTGGCCAAACAAAACTGATCTATAAGCGTAGTACATGCTTTCTGTTTATGAACAATATTTCAGGATTAGAAGGGTTGTGGGAATTCTACCTTTACTCTGGTTATGACATGTCATTATGATTGATTGAGATATACTTTAAAGGCTTAGTTAATGATTGCTAAACAACATATATTTTTTGTATTATATTTAGTAAGCAACGCATAAATAAGTAAGCAAGTAACATCTATATAAATACACTGGTAGCCTATTTTTATTACCCATCTTTTAATAATATTTTCCGGGTTATTACAACCAGAGTTTTTAGATTCTGCATTACTGCAAAATGGTTCTTTTACACGAAAGCATTGATGTAGGTGTACGGTTTTAACTTTGCGTAGAGTATACGCTAGCTCATTGATTCACTCGATTCACTATATATATTATTATATATATTTTTTTGAGGGGGAAAACTTTCGAAAACAGGGGGGTTTATGGTGTTTTTATTTTAAGGCATTACGTTAACTTTATTTGTAAACACGATTCCTTCCATGTTCATCTATATTTAATTTTAAGATTGCCGTATCTTTCGGTAGTACATTACGTGTTTCTGATAGTGCTAGCATGGTATTAAGGCGATGAACTTCAATTCGAATACAATGTTATTTTCATTACTTTTATCTGTGTCTATGAGCATCAAATAGACCAACAGATCATTCGGGAGTTCTAGGTTTTTCAACATATTCTATATATCTTTCTTTTGCATATTTTTACGAATTACTTTTCGACATCTTTCAGCTAAAGAAAGTGGATTATTTATAACTTTTACCACTCTGAAAATCAATTGTATATGTGACGCATTACAACATTTTTGTTCGCGTACAATAATGTCAAAATTAGGAAATACTTTTGATCCGAAATTTTCATCTTCTTCAAAAAGGTTTAGTGCGATTTTCTTTATGTCATTATAATCTCGCGCGGTAACTTCCAATGTATTGGATTTTATTTCGGGGTTTATGCCGTCAAAGTTCCAACAATTTTTGTACAAACTTGTAAGGAAATTCCCTCCATTTAGTAGGTTATACCCTCGATCTATTAGTAGTGTAAGAAATCTAAGGGGCCATATTGTTGTTATACCATTTTCATCTTGGGTATGCCATAGATTTTCTGCGATAAATTCAGCAATTAGGGGGCATTTGGACATTGGAATTTTTTGTAAGAGAGTTCTGAATGTCATGGTAGCCACCAGCCTAGTTCTTTCTACTGTTGTGAACCTTACCCGCGTAATGAAGTTATAATATACTAAACTTGCTATAATTCTTAAGATTACTCTATCTCCCAGGGGACTTCTAGGTGACTTTAGGAGGAAATGTAACGTGGCGAAGTTTAGCTCTTCTACTACTTTCAGTAATGCATATTCGCTTAATGATTTATTTACGTTATTCATACTATGACATTTTTTATACGCAGGGAAACATATATAACGTAATGTTTCTGATACTAACTTGGGTTTATTTAACTGCGGACAACTAGGAGATTTCTTCATGTTGTTTTTTTGTTAATAAATTAATTGTCTACCTAGTGGGGGTTAGCAAAATTCCATGCGAGTTATCCCTTTCTGATTTTTCGCCGGTTTTTGTTATTTCCGTTTTATGCTGGTCCAGCGAAGACTGTACGCGTGAGCGGTCGTCAGAGGTCAGCGTATATCTAAAAATGTGTGATTTTAATTTTAACGAATGATACATTGTGGGTGAAACTATGATAACTTGTTACCATTGAGGTTTCTATGAGGATTATACTTATTGTGGTTTTGTTTTTTGTTTTATTTTGTTAGATTCACAGTTTAAAATTTTCTTTTGATTTTCTTGTTATTATCTTTATAGGCATCTCTTTTTCTTTGGTGTGTTTTCATACGTTTTAGAAACCTACTGCCTAGGGATTTGTATTCCTCTGATTCAGGGTCGAATAAAAATTGTTTATAATATTGGATTTCTGATAGAGGATGATGTATGCCTTCATATTTGACAAATCGAGGATTTTTCTCTAGATTATAGCAAATTTTGGGAGCTCTGCATTTATCAAGGAGTAAAAGGTCTGTTTGAGTGGGTCCTTTAGAAAAGAAATATTTGATGTTGAGATTCTTTTGTAAACTTCTTATCAATAACCGCAAACAACCAAGTTTTTTTGCGCTTCATCTTCTATATTTTGTCTTAACTTCCCCTCTAGCCGGACGATATTTGGGGGTATTCACGAGTGCAAGCCCTGTGGAGGGGGCCGCTACCTTGTAGTTATGTTCGCAAACTCACTTCATTATGCTCACTGTTCACTAAACACTTTAATGTAAAAATCTGATCAATCGTACTATGTCCCTCTCTGAATCCTGACTTCTCCGCCGCTAGCCTTTCAGTTTTCTGGAGCGAACTTCTAAGTCTGTTATCTAATGCCTTCGCCATTAGCTTTCCTAGCGTGTTACCTAAATGCATACATCTATAATTTTCATGGTGTTTCCTATTCCCTTTCTTAAAAATTGGCACTCCTACCGCCAGGTTCCACTCACTAGGCCAAATTCTAGGTCGAAGAACTTCTGTAAATATCAAAGAAATAATATACAATGTTACGCTTCTACTATACTTCCATAGAACTGCTGAAATACCATCAGGACCAGCTGATGAATATCCCTTCATCTCTTTTAAACGTTTCCAGGCTTCTTCTACCCTAACTGGCTGGATTAGAGCATCATCTTCTTCCTTCATAGGACCATAAACTTGATATTTGATACTCTTCTTCTAATTATCTTCAGATACACACTCATTTTCCATTGTCTCCTGCCTCTTTAATTCATTCGACCAGGTGTCAATGGGGGGATATCTTGGCTTGTCTCCTTTCTGGTAGAACTTGAACCTTTCTTCAAAAAAACTTTGCCACCCTTATTCTTTAATGCCTGCTCTATCTCCTTAATATCTTCTTCTTCTTTCATCTTCTTACACTTTCTTACTACTCTCTTATACTCTCTCCTAATTCTTCGGTATGCCAATAAATTATTATCTGAAGTCCCTGGTCCCTAGAGCCTGACTACATCTACCGCTTATGTAGCCTAGCTTTTAACTTTTAACTCTCCATATCCAATTTCCTCTCCTCTGAATTCCTAACGTTAATTTTATCACTTTCTCCTGCTCCTACGCAAATATCATACACTACCTTGTTCAGTCCCTTTAGACTCTCCTCCACCTTACCAATTTTACAAAATTCCTCACACTACTCTATTAGCTCCTGAATACTACCTCTTATTATCCCTTGGTTTACTATCTATTCTGTTTCCTTAACTATTTTTATCGGTTTTCTAATATAAAGATCATTCTTTGTAAATCTACTTATCTCCCCTTCTCTTTGCCAACTCCGAACCCTTATCTCGCATATAGACCTCAGGGACCCAGGAAGACACAGATTAAGAGCAATTGGGACGTGGGCCTGACCTTATGCAACCCATCACTCTAAAATTGTAACAAATTGGCCACAGATTCAACCAAACCAAACAATAGTCTACCACACTTGGTGACCCAGAAAAACAAGTAAAATTCCTTACTTCTTCATCTTCTCCCAGTATACCATTCACAATTGCCATTTTTTCATTCACACAAAAATCTAAAAGGTTAGATCCCCGTTTATTCCTTCTGCGGTTCTGGTCCTTACTCTGTCACTTACCAATTTTTAAATCATCATAATACCAAGGTGATTCGGAAGGATCCCGTGATACATTGCTCCTCCAGTTATCTCCAACTTCCTCAAATTCACCGTCTGAAATCCGAGTATACACGTTAAAGCCACATGTAAGAATAAAATAGCTATCACCATACAATTCAACATATTTTCTCATCTCTTTTGATACCAACTCCCAAATATTTTCCTTCATATATGAACTATTCTGTGGTGGTATATAAACAGCTCCTATAACTAGATTTAATTCATTCATTTTTACCTTTAACCACACAATATTCTCAGACTCACTTTTTAATCTCAAAACCGAGCCGAAACGACTTTTCCCACTCTAGTGCTGGGTTAACGATTTGCATCTTCCGGTTTTCTCTCCGCCAGTCTTTTTTGAACCCGTAACGGTCTAACTTCTGAATCCGCTGGCCCTTGAGATATCCTAACCGGCGTCTCTGTCGCGTTGCCGTCTATGACCGTAGTATCGGATACATCACTCATAACCAATTCTGTGACCCCATCTGCAATCCTGTCACTTTCTCCATCGGCTACCTTCATACTTGTAGCGCTGGAATTTTAGATAGTTTCGATCACTCGCTGAGTTTTAGGGTCGTAAGAAAATGTTTGGTCTCCAATTTGTAATTTCGTCCCCTGTAGGAATGCATCGGATCTACCTTCGCTTTTTACTTGCTCTAGAATCGGTCTCAACTTGTTTCTCGCTTCCCTTTAAGCCTTGGTATGATCAGGGGCCGCTTTCAGCCCGTATTCTCTCAGATATCGATAGCTCCGTAGAAGTGAGTCGCGAATGTCTATAGTTGTAAATCTAATTAAGACTGGTGAGACTTCTCCGGAACGAGTTTTCATTCTAAATGCCTCTTTAATGTCACTCCAGCAAATGTCTAAACTGGGGACAACCCTACCAAAACAATGTAATAAGTCATCCTTTAGCGAACGACCCCTTACTCCTGGGTTGAGCGCGTGTAACACCAAGTTATTTTTCTTAGATTCAAATTCAAACTTTTTCAACATGAGCGAGAATTCCTGAACTTTAGTTTCCAAAGTACTAACTTTTTATCTTGTTTCTTTTCGAACGTAACCCATTCCCTCCGTACAGATTCAGTACTGGCAACGGCATTCTCAATTCGCTGCAACTTCTCCGTTACCTCACCTCTCACCTTTTGCATTTCGGCTAGTGGTTCTTCTATTTTCAGCATTAGATTCTACTTAAAATAAAAATATTACGTACCTTAAATGGCCTTTAATATACATCCACGCAAGGGCTAATCGTGCATTCCGCTTTTGCCGCTTACTTCGGGGCACGGCTAACACCCACGGAAGGCTTTACTATTAGTGGCCTGGAGTGCTTTCTTTCCCACTTACTGAACTGCTGGCTATAGGTGGCAGTAAATATCTTCTCAATGGAATTTGATCGACACTGCTGGATTTTTGGCTTCCCAAAGGAATCGTCTTGGGCTCAAAATAAACTGTTCTATCTGTATTTCGAAACAGAGTCACTTTTCCACAGGCTAACCAACTTGTACCACCTCAATTACTAATTGTTTTCACTACAATCTAATCTGGTACAACACTAACGCCATCTCCGGTAAAATTAATATACACAATTATTAATACACATTATTAATACATTTGATCGATCTTCTCGATCATCACCTCTGCTTTTTCACTTATTGCTAGTATTAAACATAGTTTAATATTATTCTCACAATAGCAATATTATTGCTATATTATTCTCACACATAGCACTAATCACTTCAATGTATTTATCTGGCATATCACACAAGGACTTTTGCAAAAGCTCTTGAATAACCTAAATCAAAACCTTGCTTATAATCAATAAAACTAAGGACTAAAGGGTTTTGATGACTCAACACTTCTCAATTATTAATTTAAAAGTGAAAATTTTCCCGACACCTCCTCTCTCTTTCTTGAAACTACACTGTTCTTCTCTTAAAACTTTATCAACAGCATCTCAAAGTCTAAAAAATATCATCATACTAAGTAATTCGCCTTACACAGCAACCTCAATAATGCCTCTATAATTACCATACTCACTCTTATCACCTTTCTTATAGAGGGGTTTAATTAGTTTTATTGAAGTCGCTATGTAGTTTCCGCTTTTCAAAAATCATATTCATATATTCTGTAATTTAGCTCTGTGTTTACAACTAATATATTTAAAAAATTCATTTACCACACCATTAAAGTGTCAAACTTTTTCTTTCTTCTCTTTACCTTTTCTTGAAACTCTATCACGGCGACATTCTCAAAATATTTAACAGTCTAGCTTTAACTCTTCCCTTATCACTAATTGTGGCCCCGCTCCTATCTTTAACTGGGATAGGTCGAGATTGACTGTGATGACTATTATCTCTCAATTTATTAACATGCATGCACATTTTTTGCTGCTATACCGTTTGGCTCCGTCTTCCAGATCTTAAGCAATTTTATCCATGGCCTCCATTTCACACCTCCTTAATTCATACTTAATTGCTTTCTCTACTTTCTTCACATTCTTCTTCTTGTCATATGATCTTTCGCCCAAGTAATTCTTAAACAAGCCACTCCTCCCTTCTTCTAAACATGAAGTATTTCCACTAATTTTCATAGTATCTTCCCTAAAATACCATTAGTTGCTTCACAAACTATCTTCCTACAATTATTCCATCCATTCTCAAAAGTGATAAACTCTCCAGGTTGGCATGCAACTGTTCCTTGAAACTTTCTCTCAACTCTTCATCCTGGAGTCTACTAACGTCATAAATTCCCGGAAGGCCTTTATCCTTCCTATATTTCAGCTTTGCATTAACTGTAGACGCTGAATCCTGAAATAGGCCTGACCGATATAAACTTTGCTGACGACATCATTGTACTAGAATCGTGCAAGCAATGACCTAAAGAACTCTTCGACCAAGGAAGATAGACAGGCTGCCAGGTAGGTCTAAAAAGTAACTATCAAAAAAACAAAATGCAAAGCCACAAATGACTCACCCCTGATCATCGCTTGCGGAGCCCAACAGTTAGAACAAGTCATCCATTTCAAATACTTAGGTAGCATAATTGAAAATACAGTATTTACCACAAAAGAAGAGCTCATAAGAACTGGTCAAGCCAATTGATCCTCCAATAGACTACGGAAAGTTAGGTAGTCTCAAAGCTGCTCTCTACGGCTGGAATTGCGACTCTTTAATAGCAGCGTCTTGCCAGTTCTGCTTTACGCACCCGAGACCTGGTACTTAAACAAGGAAGAAGAGAGACGAATTCTTGCTTTCAAGAACCCAATTAGTAGAAGAATTCTCAACATCCAAAGGCAGCAAATGATAACCAACCAATGCATCCATGATAAAACGAGTCATCCTCTTGTGAGGGTTGTAAGAAGAGTTCGTCGATGGAGATACTTTGGCCACATTGCACGTATGAAAATCCTCGGCTACCGAATACAGTGCTCTACAGACAGCCATCAGAAACACGTTTCAGAGGTAGATCCAGAAACACCATGCACCGTACGTACCATACAAGTCTATGAAACCTAAACACCTCAATCCAGCCTCAATGGGAGGACATACTGAGAACTGCAAACTTGCGGTAAGATCGGCGGCTCCTTCTTCATGTCCTGAGTGACTAATGGCACAGGCGGATCTCTTGTCTAAGCTAGGAGCCCACTAGATTTTGATCTTCACTTTTAACATTAATAATATATCTCCTATATACCATAGTATCTTATTTCAATCCTGACTGTCTTCGATTTCCAATAGCATAATAAGGTTAGCTGACTTACCATCATGTGAATACCTTGTTAACTTAGGGGACAAGTTATGACTAAATAGTTATTTGCTTTCTAAAAAACAAGCTAATGCCTCTATAATTACCACACTCACTATTATCACCTTTCTTATAGAGGGGATTAATTAGTTTTTTTTCTAAAATCGCTAGGTACTTCCCCCTTTTTAAAATCATATTCATAATCGTCAGTACTTTAACTTTCTAAACACCATATTCAAAGATTCATTTACCACACTATCAACACCTGGGACCTTATTATTTTTTAATCCTCTTAGTCTTCCACTCATAATAAGCCTTTTTTTTCCTGTAGCTCTATCATGGTTTAGCACATTCTCAAAATGTTCCGCCCATCTCTCTTCATCTCTTTCCTTATCGCTATTTTGCCCCGTTCTTATATTTAGCTTGGGCAAGTTCGAATTGACTATTCCTTCTTTATTTATTAACCTGCCAGTACGATATTTTAGTATTATGTTCTCTGGCTGCATCTTCTAGCTATTCGGCAATTTTATCCATGGCTTCCAGTTTTGATACTTTATTTTGATACTTCCCCCATTTTCTTTACATTTCTCTTATTTTCATATAATTTATCACCTAAATATGTCTTGTACAAGCCCTTCCTCCACTTCTTTTAAACATAAAGCACTTTACAAATAACCCAGCTGCTTATCTTACTTTCTTCCCTTGGACACTACCCGCAACTTCACAAACCATTTTCCTAAAATTATTCCATCTGTCTTCTACATTGTCAAATTTTACACTCTCCAGTTTAGCATTCAAATGTTCCTAGAAATTTTCTCTTAAATTCTCATCCTGGAGTCTACCAAAGTCATAGCTTCTCGGAAGGCAGTTACGTTTCCTAAATTTCAGCTTTAGAATAATGCGGGGCTCCCACGGCGTCAATAAAGTTAATAAAGCTGTCCACAAAGTTAATAAACCGTTTTACTTGCATGATTTTGTTGACTTTATTGCTGTCGGAAGAAAGTTGAACTTTATTTAACTTTTTCAAGAAAGTCCACAAAGTTCAAGCAATAGCAGAAGACGTGTGGAAAATTTCAAATAAACAACATACAACTTACTGTCTACAAGTATAATAGTGTATACTTGTTTAAATATTTTGCTTGGTAAAAGAAACAAAAAATATTATTTGGTATTATTAAAAGGAAAAAATCATTAAAAAATGGTTTGCTGTTTTTTTATATTTATTAAAAAATGTATATTTATTAAAAAATGGTAAACTATTTCAGTTACTTTTTATGAAAAATTGCTGTAAAGTCAAAAAGGTAAAATCTTTTGTGAGTGGGACAAACTTTATGGTTCGCACTTTCATGAAAAAGTTTATTAACTTTATTGACGCCGTCGAAGCCTTGCATAACCGTACATACTACTAGATAATGATCTTTAATGATAACATCAATAACAGCATTCCTATATATCCTAGCATCTTGTATTGAACCTGTCAGTCTTCACTTTACAATAACATAATCAACAAGGTTAGCTGTCCTACCATCATGTGAATACCATGTTAACTTATGGACCATTTCATGAATAAATCAAGGAGGCACACTTGCGCCTCTTTAAAGAGGCGACCCACCACAATGTTAAGCGATTTCGGTCCTAGAGGTCGCAGAGAGACGGCAATGATCGCATTTTGTAGCCCAAGCTCAAACTAAGAAACGTGCAAAATTTCATCCCCCTCCGATTTTATCTTCATGGGTAAAAGTGGGCCGGAAGTTTCGACCCTCCCAACACAGCCCCCCCTTTAACGTTGTCCGATCG
>JAQQPU010006315.1:24514-43164 GCA_029168905.1 Artemia sp. Kazakhstan ARC1039 | reverse complement strand
GAGAGAGAGAGAGAGAGAGAGAGAGAGAGAGAGAGAGAGAGAGAGAGCTGATGTTCTTCTTAGATATGAATTTTCTAAATCGAGAATTCTTCTCTTTTGCCTTTGGTCCAAGTGCCAGGTTTTGGCTGCGTGAGAACTTGAGCTCTAAATTTTCCATTTACTTCATTTTTATACAAGCATTTAAAATATATTTAGTCAAATCAGTTTCTCAAAACTCATATAGCATTAAAAAGCTTAGAAACTGTGTTTTAATCTTGCGGTATTAAGGCCTTTTTCTCTAAGGGTGTTACAAATCCTCAAAGTTGAAAGTCAATCCAGTGGTTTAAAAATTGAGATATAAAAGAAAGATATAAATGAGAAAATAAAGCCAAAGTGAGAAAAGACAATGTTGTTTTAGCATTACTTTATCACTTTTAATTATACACAAGGGATACTTCAGAGACATATTTTGCCTCAATTTTCATATCTTTTTTTTTTTCATTAGATTTTAAACGTATATGATACGAGAATAATACCTTTTGGAAGCTCATTTGTCGCCCAGTTCAAGCATCCAAGAAATAGTTCCGAGTCTTGAATAGTGCTGAGGCACGCCTTAAAATCCGGGAACACATTTGCCAGTTCATCCAAGGTTCGACATTTTGCTAGCAACGGGACCTGCGGTAGCAAAATTACTATTGATTAAGTATAAAAGCACAGTCTAGAATACACTTGTGAAAAAGAACCTATCAAAAGAGGCTTATGATACATTCGTTAACTGAAAAAATTTAGAAAACACAAAGAAAACACACAAACGGTTAACAGTGCTGTTGAGCAACATAAGTGCTTTCATAGATTTTTTCCCTCACATGCCCTGCACTCAGGAAGAACGGTCTTATATTCTGTAAGAGATGCATGGAAACAGTAATGCAAAGCTCACACAAATAGGACATTGATAAAATCCTTTAAAGATTATGTCACTATTTTCAAATTGAAATATTTCAAACATATCCTATAAGGTTGCTATGAATATTTTACGAGTTTTCAGATTCTTCCTCTCTAAAAGAAGCCTTCTAGAAAATTTATTTTGATTTGGAAATGGCGATAAGTTCGTTAAGAATTTTGTCAAAATCTTATGCTTCTGAACTTAACATGAGAGACCGATTTTGGATTTTATTTTTTTTTCAGAATGAATACTATAAAACCGAGACGAAATGTTTTTTTCTGAAATCTGCAAACTAGTTAACCAATTCAGAGACGGTTCTCGGGGGGGGAGGGGGGGATTTGCCCCGGGCGAAAATTTTTTAGGGGTGCAGAATTTCAAATAAATAATCTAACAGTTTTAATCTTTTATAATTTTTTATTTTTATTAGAACAAAGTAGATGGCGCAGTTGGCAGTAAGTATAAGCAAATTGAATCCAAAATATCCATTTTTTCCATAACTTTATCACCATTCCTTGAAAACGAAAGCAAGTACACCGAATTTAATTAATTTTAATGTTGTTAGTATTAATTATCAATACGGAGATAAAGGGGTCTTCTTAAATATAAGAGTTGCCTATCAAATATTATTAATAATTGCAGTGTCAGTGGCCAGTAATGAGCGGTCGTTTAGTAAACTTAAATTAATATTAACGCACCTCAGATAGACTATGGGCTAGGAGTGACTAAGTGATTTAGCGTTATTGAACACAAAACGCGAAGAATTAGAAGCATTCAATTAAGACGAGATAATAAATAATTTTTCAGAGGCTAAAGTAAAAAAGGCAGGTTTACATAAATGGAAAATTGTGTTAAGTCTGGCCCAAAAATTTTTAGGAGACAGGGGGGATGGTACTAATCAAGATTTTACTCCAGGCGCAAGAGAGATCAGAACCACTACAGAACCTATTTAAAAAGATGTGGCATCAGACTTGATAGTCCACAACGGCGACATTTAATTTTGTTTCATAGCCCTTCAGCCAGGATATGTAAAGGGAGGCTGGGGGTCAGCCTTCCTGTGCTTTGACACACCCTTCCTGTTTATATTCCCCAGGTTCCTCCATGCATATATTTGGAGCTGGGTCCACTGTGGCTGAGCTTATAGAGTCAGACTATTGACCCCCGTTCCAAGCAGAATGGTTGACAACACTAGGAATGAAATCTTCGTCATAACAGACGCAGGTTTAAAGCCCAGCGCGCTAACCACATAAATAGGACGACTTGATTTAGCACTTAGGGCTTTAGTTGCAATTTTATAGGGTTTGAGTCGGATGTAATAGCTTAAGTAGTATTTACTACCAGGAGCAAGTGCCATGTGAGCGTTTAGATAGCGATACATTTTTAAAGTAAGGCAAACTACTCGTTTTATGTACCGTCCATAACTTCCAAAACCATCAAAGGCCGTCACACAGATGATGAATAAAGAATCCGTGTGGTAAAGATATCCAGGAAAACAGTCTTCAATGGGTTTATTTTATTGTTGTCTCTTTCTATATAAAATGAACTTTTAGAATTGCTGAATTCCACGGCAACGGCAAACCTAAAACAGGGCATACAAGTTATTCCAAGCAAAACATAGTCAAATGTATTTCTGTTCACCTGTGACACATGCGTCACAGTTAATGTAACACTTCGTGGTGTCTTGTCACCGAAAGTCTAGTTATAGCTCTCAGCCAGAAAGGTATTCTGCGAAAACCAGAAGGTTACACACACGAAGACAAAAACTCATCACTTCGAACTTTGAAACAAAAACGTCAGGTTTATTACGTTATTATTTAACGTTATTTATTTGACTGCTCAAATTTAAAACCGTACTTCTCAACTATATTATTCAATATTGAAATAATTAGTATTTTTGGACGTGGCTTAGCACTTTTAAGGCCAATAAATTGTGTTATTAACTAATCCAAATACTGTCTACCCACCGTCGAATAACAGGACAGTAATACGCAGGGACGTAGCTCCAACATTTTTATTTGACGGGGGGGGGGGGGGGCAAGAGAGGTCTACATCTGGAGAGTCAAGGGGCATGGGCTACATAATAATTTTTTCTCAAAACTATTTGGGGACAACTGCCCCCCCCCCCTCAAATTACGGCACTGTTATTACATTACTTATCCAACATAACGTTTCTTATACTTTCAAGCTGAAGGCTCATTTCTAAAAACTTTATTTACATTGCACGATGCACTTTTCAAATTAGTCAAAAATTTTATTCTGCAATTGTGCCCTGTCTGCAGTTCTTCGACCTTTAAAGACCCATACATCCCCTTTCAAGGGATACCAAGAGATAGCTCTGAAATTTCAAGGCACACCCCCTTTAAATTATGCACATTTGCAATCTACAAGAAAAAAAATGTTTATGTGAAAAATTATGAAAACTGGTTCGTAAATAGAAATTCTACACAAATGTCTCAGTCTAAACGCCCCTTATTCTTGGAGATTTTAGTCATTCCAGACTTTGTCAAGCACCTGCTGAGATTTCGAAGTTATTGGCACGTTACCCCCTGAAAGGAGACTTGCACACGCCTTAAGGCTCAAGAATTATATAGAATAAAACTTGGTCTCTCACAATTCTTTTTTGTTTACTTAGTGATTCCTTTAACTCAACCATTTTTGGTTCACAAACCACGGCTTCACGGTTCCAATGCTAATCCAGTTCAAAGCTTGAATATTCAAAAATTCTGATGGGAGCATTTTTCGAAGAAAAAGAAAAAGTCCATTTCTTTTTCTGTGAATACTCCAAACATGTGACATATCTTGAGATCTCCATCTGAGACTCCAAAACTGACATTTGGAAGAGGGATTTACCCCTGAAATTTATACTCTTAGTTTTTCCTACCCTCCTAATATTTTACGTACAAAAATTTCGTTAAATGTTTTTTTTATGGATATTTAACCTTATCAGTATGAAAAACTCCTGTATGTGAAGATTCCTTAGTAAGTAACTTTAGCTGGCTGACTCAATAAAATATTAATTACCAAAATTGAACTTTTTTTTAGATATATCTTTAGGGCTTACCACGGCAGTGCAGAGAGACTCGACAAAAAGGAACTTTTAACCATTTTTCTTTCTTTTCCAAGTCATATTTATCATTATAATAATCGTCTTTTAAGTTGTGTTCTTTCAGTAAAGTATTAACTTACATTCTGCATAATCTTGTGGTTTCTGCATAATCTTTACTTTTTGACTTACCACAATTTGTTTTTAACAGTTTTGACTTACCGCATTCTTTCCGGCAAGAAAAGCAATTTCATCTGAATTCATATTCAAGTAGGTGGACACTTCTACCCATAGTTTCCAAGTGCGAAGAGAAAGCTCAGGAGCTACAAATAATAAATATTTAGCCGTTCCCATATCGGACGGAAAAAATTCAAAGAGAATGAGAGGAATAAAACCAAGTATAAACAAAGTTTTATAAAAGAGGTCGGCTTTTAAAAAAATGTCAAAAACACTATAAACTAGATTTTCATCTTTTTTGAAAAACGAAATAATAGCGAAAAAAGGTAAGACCTAATAATACTTGTCAGTAACACCAATTTAAGAAAATACAAGGGAGGGAAGGTTTTTTTTTTATTTTTCTTTTATCAAGATATTAAAAGTTGTTTTTCAAAATGTAGGGGGGCGAGAATGATCCATCCCCCCACTGAAATCCCTAATTGTTACGTAATCGTTCCAAGGGTAATTTTAAGTAAGGAACTGAAACACTTCATCACATGTGTCCCCAGGGTAACTGCCCTACCTCTTTCCTATAGCAAGACCTAGAATAAAAACACAAGTGCTAAATACCTTGATGTATAACAGAGAAATATTTCAACTGATCGTTTTTCTTTTGCCTTGGTAATGAACTCTTTTTGGTAAAACAGAAATTATTCATATTTTTTCTTGCTTTTTCTTACTGAAAATAAGATGAATTGAAATCTTCTTAGAGTAAAACATAAATAACTGAAAAATAACTATGAAAATGAACACAACATCAAATATATATCAAATTCTAAATTACTTATGACATATTATTACTTATTTTCCAATTGAAAATTATATACTTTTATTATAATTTTTTGCCTTGTAAATGGCTTACTTAGAACATCGAAACTTGAACTCGAAACTTCTAAAATTTATTTCAGCATATCTTCTATACTTGAACATGTAACCAAAAACAAAACTGATAAATCCCGAACTTTCTTTTATCAGACGACTCTTCCTATTGTTTTTTTTTTTCAGTTCTTACTTACGTAAACTTAATCGATTTGACAATTCTATCGCTGACTGTGAGTTAAAACTGAAATGCTGAAATTCCAATATCAGCACAACTGAAATTTAAATTAGTTTATCGTTCATAATTCAGCTTATACTCCTTAAAAACAATTTAAAAATGATACAACCTAAATGAACCGAGCCATATTATCATGAATGTGATACTAAAAAAAAACAAATGGCTTACTTAGAACATTTTTCCTGATAGTAGATGACTCCAACAGAGTAAAGGGCAAGCGAGAGGTAGAAAGGACAGGCATGGAATACCCACTTAAGTCTTTGCACCAGTTTTCTCTTTCTTGTTGAGTCGGTGGACTAAAAAGTAATTAAAATACAATTTGAAAGCTGAAATTATTGAAAAGCTTTAGATAACCTAGACTACCTAGATAACCTAGACAATCTTAAACTCGTTTATATTTCTACCTACAGGCTACCATTAGTATTAGAATCGTTCAAACCCTCCTTAATTGCAGGCATTCGGCTCTGACTTTCAACATTTTTATTTAATTCCTTTCTGGCTACCATGGTTAACTAAAATCTATAAGGTATATTTAATTAAGACTTGCTCGAATTGGCGAATCAAGCGATTAAACTTATCAATGTTCAAGCAGTTAGAACTAAATAATTAGCCACTTAAATTTTCTAATCAGCTACATTTCGATTAAAGTGTTTTCAATAATATTTCAATCGAAAAAACAAACAATTAAAAATATGAGAGGATATTTAAAAAATTCCACATAAAAAATGTAAGATTAAAAGTTGCTTTGTATGTTAGTTTTGTCCAGTGGGGATAATATTCTCTGTACAGAGAATCTCCAGAATATCCCCAGAATATCTGTACAAAGAAATTTCCAGAGAATCTTCTACATGCAAAATAGTTTTTCAACACTAGCCAAAGAGGTTGGCTGGTCAAAGAACACCTTATCGACGACATTGAACTTTCATTTTCCGTTCTTGGGTAACAGGTTAGGTTTTTTTTTTTGGAAATGAGAGAAGTTACAATACAAATGACGTCACAACAAAGCTATGCCGTCATTTTCGAGAGTTTTTCAGAATCTTTCCAAAACGACATTTTACTATTATTACGACTAATGAAAACAATAATTACCATTCCTGCATCAGCTACAAACGACATTTTTTTTTACTAAACAGTTTTTTTAAAAACACATTTTTAAACTTTTGATTATATGGGTTGTCTTGAGCCCTTTTAAGGGCTCAAAATGTAATTTCCCTCAGAAGCGATTATTGAATTTGGCAAGAGTATTGAAAAAGGCATCAAATTATGTATTCACTTTCATCCTAGATAAATTATATGAAAATGTAAACATTTACCTTTAGCATTAACATTAAACGGCAAAAGCATTGAAATGTAATTAAATTCTTTTATTTTATTACTTTTTAAAGATTGTCTTTAGCGATGTTTCCTAAACCCACTATTTACGAGCCTCTAATTTATCTCCAAACCCCCTTTCTTTCAGTTGTCCCCATACACAGAAAAAGAAGTGAAAGTGAGGCTAAGATGATTATGAAGCCTGTTATGCAATTGTAACTTTCCTCACTAAAAAAAAAAAAAAAAAAAAAAAAAAAAAAAAAAAAAAAAAAAAAAAACTGAAGCATTAACCGCATTTGAGCACAATAACAAGCTACAGGTGTGATTTTTGTTCTGTATTTTTCTACATAGCAGTCACAGTTCCATTAATCAAATCACAACAGTACATATGACCTTAATTGGATTGCCCAGATTAGTGCATTAAAGGGCTGGAGCAATCCCATAGTTCAAGTTCCAGACGATTCTTCAAGCAGGGGCGTTTTTTTAAATTGTGAAAAAAAATGTCTGCTTCCCATCTTGAGGTAAAAGATAAAGTTAAGGTAAGAGATAAACCTCTGAGACCACAGTCACAAACACAAGTTTTATTTGTCTTTTCAACGCTCTTCAGGTACACAAATTTGTGGTGTTCCTTATTTTGGTTACATCTTTTTCACGAAACATAAAATTTAGCACAATTACCCCTCCATGATACGATGAATTTTCGTTCTCTTTTTTTTACAACATGTATTTTACCCATTGTTGAACCTTTGTTTTCTTTCGAGACTGATAAATTAAGTAATTAAACTATTAAAAAAAATTAAATGAAATAACTAAATAAATAATTTGTTTTCTTTCGAGACTGATAAATTACTTTTTGACAGTTCAATTTATTCTTTCATGCTCAGCTGCTGGGGTATTTTTATTTAAGATGAGAAGACAGAATTAGTATTTATTTAAACGATCAGATTGAATGTCTGTATAGTTGAGCCAATATTGTTAAACAGAAGCTTGACAACATACGACTCCAAAACTTGGTCGTAAAGAATATAACATAAGTGTAACATAGTTTCAAGTTTATGGACTTTTGGACTCCTTTTATGGGAAAAACGTCGCATAAAAATGTATCAAGAAATTTTTAGGAAACTCCAAATTAAAGACGACGAAAAACAGATTAGTAAAAACTCAAAGTATTCCCCCCTCCCCAAAAAAGAGAAAAACATCAATCAACATCATCTAATAGTTTTGATTCATTTTACACCCTTATTAAATCACAAAAAATTGACTTCTACTCAGTTCCCTTTATTCTTTGGTTTACAAGAACCTTTCCAATTTTTCTTCTTTTTTACTGAAAGTAATTGCAGTGATCATATGGTTGGGGCTTTATTTAGTTTTGTAACAACTACTTGACCTATCAAGATAAGAACAAAACTGAACATCGGAATATTGAACTTAATTCATCCACGTTCAAATGTACAATAAATTAAGATTAGTTCATAAACGCTTCAATCTTTTTATAGACATATTCTATCCTTTAATATCTTCTGATATGAATTTAAATAGTGAGCCTTAAAATTACAGAAGATACAGTTACGGACAAAGAATATACGTAATTTTAAGTTCATGGATGATATGTCAATTGTAAATTAAAATCCCCGATGATATGTCAATTGTAAATTAAAATCCTGACGTTATACATCCGCTCCGATCTCTATCCAACTGCAAATCCATCAAAGCTTGGAAAAGCCAAAGATGCCACACTGGTTAACAGCCTTCTTTCATCATTGTTTAAAACCTCAGCTTCGCTAAGCTTTAAATGAGCCCTAAAATTTAGAGTAATTAGGGTTTACGAATTGTGAGAACATACTCAATTCCCCTAAACCACTCTTTCACGATAAACCTACTAAAATGGTTTGATTCACATTGGGTATGTTTCACATTGTCGAAACGTGGTTGTGTTTAAAACCTCTTTTCCAATGCTTATACCAAAAACAATCTTAAACATAATTCTGGAGAACGTCTTAGAATATCCTCCTTTCCTTTCCTTAGAGTCCATGCTTTTCCTTTGCTATACTGATCAATGTAGTCTTGAATACACTATTGACTGACCGAATTCGGCTGTTTTTCCAAGCGGAGTGGAAATGACTTGTGTGTTTGCTTCTTTACTTACTCCATCTTCCCTACACCCTTTACGCACACTCCTGGCGAAGTAAAAAAAAACAAAAAAACTTCACCGACCGTTTTCTTTACGACTGTTATCATACACATTTCAAAAAAAGAAAGAAAATAACAATTTAAAAGTAGAATGATTAAAAGGCAAGACAAACAAAAAGGAATACCTGATTCGGACATAGTTGGTCAGGAATCGGAGAAGTTTTAAGGCCTGCTCCGTCCTATTGGGCTGGTCCAACAGATCTTTTCGCTCATACAGAACTTCCAAGATAAACTTCAACACTTCGTAGTTATAGTCACTGACCTATAAAATTTTGAATTTAACAGATACTTTCAGCTTTGTTTTGAAAACTTGTAAGTTTGAGAAAACAAATTTGAAGACTCACATGGGCAAAAAACCTTTGATTAAGACCAATCATACTCTGCAATAAAGAAGAAAAAGGAAGCAACGAGCATTTTGCAATGGACTTGAGCTTAATTTAGGGTCATTTACAGAAAGAAAAAAAAAACGAACGAAGCGTAAATGTAAAAAAAACTTTCCTATCGCTAAATGGGTTTTAAACTAAAAATTTTCTCCCACTATGTGCCTTTACCACAGTTTTTTCTTCATTTATATCACTAAAATTTTTATTCTTTTTAGCTATTAAACAAGTTCCTTGTTTCAAACAGTTGCCTGGAATATTTCCCCGGCGCAAAGGTAGTGTCAAAGAATAAGCTATAAAAGTAGAATTCTAGATTATTTTAAGTCAAATAGCTTCTAATCAAAGGATTGACAACAATATCCTTAATGCTGGTTATTGGTTTTTGATTTTATTCTAGAAAAACTAATATCCACACCCCTCCCCCCCGCCTAACAGAAAATTACGGATGTCATTGCCAAGAATGTGATATCACAAATGATCTAAATAAGCTGTTTTACACAAGTTTAACAGCATTTATAAATTATTTGAGTGTATTAAATTTATCCGGATGTGGGGGAAAAAAAACTAAAGTAAAACGACGGGCTGTTTTAGGAAACAGTAGTTTCTATAAGCACATCTATAAAGCAATTCATTAGAGAAAACGTGCAGATACAAGACGGAAAGCTATTTAGCTACTGTTTGTAAAGGGTTAAAAATATATAAAAAAAAATTGTTGATTGTTTCATCAATTAACTAAAATTAAAACCAACAGTTGTGTGCTTTTTTCCAAACTCTTCTTATGTCAAAAAAAATATGCTATTAATACAGGAGCTAAAGTATATATATATATAATACCCAGGCATTACTAATGAAAATAGCAATAAAAGTGGCACAAAATCCTCATTGTTATTGAAAGATAATAAGATATTCCAAGTAGATTCAGCACCAGCATGGGGCTAGCTTCTTTACTAAGATTTTAGCTAAATTTATAAATAATTGTTCAATATTGATGTAGTTTTATCGTGTGTGGTTGTGACAACCGTTCTGTCATTAAATAGTGACTAATACCCAATAGAACTAATTATTTGAAAAATACTCAAAGTAGATTTAGCACAGCATGGCAAGAAGCTTATGTACTAAGATTTTAGCTAAATTTCTAAATAATTGTTCAATATTGATGTAGTTTTATCGTGTGTGGTTGTGACAACCGTTTTATCATTAACTAGTGACTAATAGCCAATAAAACTAATTATATAAAAGATACTCAAAGTAGATTTAGCACAGCACGGCGAGTAACTTCTGTACGTGTGTGGTTGCGACAGCCATTCTGTCATTAGGTAGTGACTAATAACCAAAATGAATAATTACAACCTTATGACTAGATAAAAAATCGTTAGATCTTTCTACTCAATTATCAATGCAGTTCAAGCGATTTTTGTATGACTCAATGCGCACATTCGGTATGTCTGTTATTAATATAACTTAGCGTTCTTTATGATCAGGGCCGGATTTAAATCTTTGATGCCCTTTGGCCTGAGCAATTTT
The DNA here is from genome assembly GCA_029168905.1 of Artemia sp. Kazakhstan ARC1039. Lineage (NCBI taxonomy): Eukaryota > Metazoa > Arthropoda > Branchiopoda > Anostraca > Artemiidae > Artemia > Artemia sp. Kazakhstan ARC1039. The sequence goes on along the minus strand of JAQQPU010006315.1, from coordinate 32,524 downwards.
TTTTTCGAGGAGATACAGAGATTTACGGAGAAATCCCAGAAAATTCGGGGATACTGGAAGCCCTGAACAGAAGGCAAGAGATGAGTGATGAGTCAAAAGTAATGCAAGAGAGAGGTGTTACCGAGGTTTCAGCCGCCATTCTTGGGAGACATCTGACGGTTTATAAGACATCTGACGGTCTAAGGAATTCATGTGCTGTTTAAAATCAGTTTTTGTGAATAGGCAGCACAGCAGCAAAGTGCACCTGGTACTTTGACGATAAATCACATCAGTCCCAGTTTTTTACGCTAAGAAAAAAAATAGCTGATTTTTTACGCCCCTCGGCATTGTGCACCCCTAGGCCTAAACCTAGTGGGCCTATGCGTAAATCTTCGCCTATTTGTGATGCTGGAATCGACTCTTACATTCCACCTAACCATAAGAGTTCTTTATGATTTTTAGCCGTCACCCAAAAGATGAAAGCTTTGAAGATGAGGCTTTAGTGTTGGTGGAGTGACAGTCCGAAACAGATCCTAAATCCCTCTGGAATTTGCTTACCTGATGCTCGAATTATAACTGACTAGAGATCGGCTTTCTTTGAGGAGGCTAACTATACTCTCTATTACATAAAAGATCTAAAGCCGAACTGGCCAGCCATGACAGAAAACACACAAAAAGAATATAAATACGACAAACGGGTCTATGGTCAGTAAATGAAAAGGAAGAAAAAAACAAAAACGAATATTTCGCCCGTATCAAATAAGGCGTCTTCAGCGTAGAGAAAAAAAATAAACTAAAACTAAAAAATATACATAAAACTAAAATAGACTTACCTAAAAATATAATATACAATTGCTTAACATTTACAATTTGAAGTTACCTTCGTGAAACCACCTCACAAAAGTAACTGGATTAAGCCTTTTAAAATAACAAATGAACAATGAATAAGTTATTGCGACATAATTTTATGCAAAGCTTTTGATGTTGCTATTCGCTTAGGTTTATTATTTGAACTAACCCCTGGAACATTTTGCAATACTTTCTTTTTATTTTGGATATATGCGTTCATTTTTTAAAATAGTATGATAAATAGGATCAATATTTATATTCCCAGTATCTCTATTAATTGATAAGCCTGCAAAAATATGTTTTTTAATTTCTAACGCTTCAAGAGCCCATTGCGTAAAACCTTTATCATTGGAAATGGCTGTTGCCTCCTCGAACTGCACAAAATGGTCCGAATTAAAAATATTTGTTCTGCTAAGACTGACGTGTAACTTTCTGGAGGTTTTGGAAATTTTAGAGCATTATTTATTGAATTCCGGTGCTCAGTAAATCGTTCCACAAATTGCTGGTGTGTTCGACCGATGTAAAATTTCACACAAGAGCAAGGAATGCTATAAACTCCACTTGACAAAATATTACGCTTTATATCTTTTCCAGAATTTAGAAAATTACTCAATGGTCTGACTGATTTAAAACAAGTTGAAATATTATGTTTCAGTAAAGTTCGTTTGATTTCCTCCCCAAGAATTGGTATGTAAGGTAATGAAATGTATCTATTGAAAATTGCATGGTCCAAAAGTTGAGAACCTTCGTTTTTATTGCCTTTTCCATACTTAATCTGCCTTTTCTGTATTATTCCATTGACAAATTTTAAAGGATATCCGTTGAAAAATAAAATATCCCTCAAATACAATAGTTCGCTATCAATATACTCCAAGGAACAAATTTTAAAAACTCTATCAATCAATGATATAACAGTTCCTTTTTTTTACTGAAATTGTTTGAGATGAACGAGAATCTAAATACCTGTCATTATGAGTTGGTTTTCTGTAAATTGAAAAAAGTAAACCATTATAACTTTTTATTAATAAAATACCTAAAAAGGGTAGCCTATCTTGTTTTTCTAGGTCTAGAGTAAATTTAATATTTTTGTCAACCTGTTTAAATGGTCAAGAAACAAATTTAAGGAATCCAATCCATGTTCCCAAAAGCATAAAAAATCGTCCATAAATCTACCCTAGAAACAAGGAGACAGACGAAAACACTGAATAGCGGACGTTTTTTATCGAATCAAAAAATAAATTAGCCAGGATTGGACTTAAAGGGGCGCCCATAGCCAAACCGAAGACCTGTTGATTAAATTCTCCTCTAAAACCAAAATAAAAGGAATACTTGTTGACTAGCGAGACCAATTTCACAATGACTTCAATGTCCAGGGTTGCCAACGTTACATCTTCTATCAATTCAAAATGTTTCAAAATGAGTTCACATTTTTTAACATAGATACAACATCAAAACTACAGAGAATTGTATTGTTGTCTATGTGACGATTTCTTAATTTGTTTACAACATCAACTGAATTTCTCAAATAAGATCTTTGAGTCCCCAAAAGCGGACGAAATGCTGTTGACAACCATTTTCCTAGTTTAGAAACCGGTGAATGAATAGTTGATACAATAGGGGGAAGAGCATAGATAATGCTCTGAAATTTACAAGTTTGAGAAAACTACATACACCTACATTTACAAGTCTATTTGAGTTTTATGTATATTTTTTAGTTTTAGTTTATTTTTTTCTCTACGATGAAGACGCCTTGTTTGATACGGGCAAAATATTAGTTTTTGTTTTTTTCTTCCATTTCATTTACTAGCCATACACCCATTTGTCGTAATTATAATTTTTTTTTTTTGTGTGTGTGTGTGTGTGGGTGTGTGTTTTCTCTATTACACTAAGCTGGCACTGAAATTAAGTAAATCTTGTCGCCACAAAAGGAAATATTTTGATAGTTCTTTGAAAAAAAAAACTTAGTTTGAATTTCGTAAGAGTTGAAATTTCGATTCGACAATGAAAAAAAAGAAGAAAAAAAGACATTGAGTTTAATTATAATTTTGAAAGGCCATGAAATGGTAATTGAAAGGCAAGGGCGTCGTTTGAAGGAGGACAAGGAGGGCAGTTGCCCCCCAATAATTTGGAGAATAAAGTTATTATATAGTCCATGTCCCTTGACTATCCAGATATGGACCCCTCTTGCCCTCCCCCACCCAATAAAAATACTGGAGATTCGCCCCTGTTGAAAGGTGTGGCAGTCTTAGTGAAAATTACCGGCAAGGTTAACTAAAGTTCGAATTACAATACAGCAAATTAACTGATACATCAGTCCAAGATTATTAAAATTCATACTTCTACTTAAAAACTTATATCTAAACACTGCAATGCCATCTACCAGCCCAGTAGGGTACTATATGCTTAAATAGTCACTTCTGCTACGCTTTCATATTAAAAAAAAGAGTGTATATTTTTATTAAATATCAAAGTTTTCCTTCACCTTGATATTTATTATAAGAAAATTACATATTACTTTGATGACATTAAATTATCTTAAATTAGCAAACATGTGGATGAGCACTAGACAACAGAGGGGATAATCAGATTGATTACTACATGGAATATTACATTGTTATTAGCAGACTAATTTTACATTAAAAGAGTTTCCTTTGAATCCAGTAAAGAAGAAGCGAAACCAAATAGCAAAGCATCCTTTGCAAATCCACAAATTTTACTATTGTTATTGCCAGAGGGATTTAAGAAATAGAGAGGTAAAAAAACGGTTCTCCAGTAGCCTATATACAACATGATTAGTACAGGGTGTTTAAAATTTCTCTCCCTGATAGCAAATTCATTTCACTACAAGCAAGTTAGACATTTGACACTAGAGTCGAAATATTGCAGAAAGAAGATTTTACCGCAGCTCTGAACAACTTGGCTGTAATGTAGCAGATAACTAAAAGTCAGATCATGAGAGTGTCTGGAGAAACTAACAGGTCTAAAAATCCGGACATTGCAATCATTCCTAAAACTCGGCTACTAATAAGAGTGAGGGTAATTTCCAGAAAGTTTCGAAACTATCTGGTCACAGTACACTGACTTGTACTTCTATTTGTAAGATCAGATATATTCCTGGTTTTCCAATATTTTCATATTTTCCAGACTGAGCCACTACCCTAAAGGTGCGTTACTGTGATCTGTGGCAAAATTTTTTGTCAGTTTTCCAAATTAAAAAAAAAAAATTGAAAAAAGGTTCAAATATCTCTTACATATGTTGGATGCTAATAATCTTTGTGATGTGCGATAGACTCTTTGGGCTCCTTTATTAGCTGGGTTTTAATAAGCGCAAATAGTAATTTACCTTGTTCAGATCTTCAGTTAGAACACAGACTAGACTGTGTTCAGACGGCAGATATCTTAGAATTTTCATCAGCGACTTTTCAAGTGGGGGCCATTGTTCATTCACTTCTTCTATCGTGGATGGTCGGAATGTGGTCAGGGTCTTGCTGAGATGTTGAAGCAGAAGCTCAGAAACGTCCAAATTAAATGCACTGCGGAATTCATCGAGGAGCCGCAATTCACCTCTAGTGGCCAGACTTTGAACAATAGTTTCCGTATCCCTTGCTCTCAAACTATTTACTAAAATTAACAAATTATAATCTTATTCCCTTATCTAATATTCATAGCTTTATGAATAGTAAAATTAAACAGCTGTAAAAAATCGAATCAATATTTGAAAGCTCAACAGTTAATATTAAGGAGTGAGTTTCACATAAAAGGGGCTCTTAATATTTATTAATTTTGGTTGATTAACTGCTTTCGTGTTGGAAAATGATAAGAAAAACGAGTCCCGCATATTTGTTATTAGTGCTCCACGACGCCATAGCAATTAAATGTTTATTAATGATGTTCTGAATTGAATTAGCGGTTACGGGTTTTCACTGCTGAACAATTATCTTCACATAGTTTTGCCATCATTGAATATCCCCAGACCAGAAATCACTCAAGGAATGGTGTTTTCTTGGTGAACAATTCTCACTCATAATTCCCTCATGATCACTCATGATCACTCATGTTTCCCCTGTTTTAAGGGTTGAGGTTCAACCACTTCGCTAAAAACAAATTTATCACAGCAGGCAATATATTTGCCTTCCAAGAAAGAGCCCATCAAATATGTAAATTGAATTTAAATTCATAACATTTTAATGATAATTACGTAAGATCAAACAAGTAAAAATTTCCAAAATTTGGTGGACTCTCGTCAATTCTTCCCTGTGTCTCACGAGAGAAGTGACAAACATAGTGCTAATGCTTCATATAAACTCCATATATGATCGAATTATGCAATCTCTTTACTTCAAATTAAAATGTGACGTTACTTTAACTCTAATAGCCTTTATTATGGCTGGAAATCCCGATGGGCTTTATTGACTTTCCAAATCGTCAGCCAGTTACATTCAAACCCTCTTATTTTAAGTTTACTCGTCAAAAACAGCTTTAGTAGTGTCTTCAGCTTTTGTAGGTTAAAAAATTCATTTCATTTCATTTGTTTTGTCTCTATGCACCAATCTATAAAATAGTAACTATTAGTACTGATTTTTAAATTCAAAGATATCCCCTCGAAAATGCTGCAAAAGCACATGAGTGCCTTTGGGCCCTTGTTTCTACAGTAGGGACAATTTATAGGGGGGGGGCATGTGCCCCCTAGATTTTCAAAAATACCCTTTTTGGGGTATTTCTTCGAAAATGTTTTTTTATATTTTCATTGAAAAAGCGAAAAATTGCCCCCCCCCCATAGAACTTTAAAATATATTCTCCTCTCCCTAAATCGACACCACTGATCCCCTATTCTCCATAATAATTTCCATAATTTTCGATAGAGTTTTATTGAATTAAAGAGTGTCTGGATTTGACTGGACTGGACTGGATTTGACCGATTTCAAAGCGAAATTCAAAGACAGACACAGCTTTTATTAACTCCCTTTCTTGTGGAATGCAATAGTAGTAGTTCCACTTTTGATGAAAAAATGAAAAGCATGTGCGTTTCGAAAGCTCACGAAAATTACCGCTGAGAATTACAATTGAGATCCCAACCTATGGGATCTCAATTGCCTGATCACAACCTGATCACATGTGATCAATGTGATCAAAGCCTGATCACAACCTATGAAACTGGTATCGGCAGTCTCTATCTGGATAAGCTTGCATAGTATTGTTAGTAATCCTATTCGCGTCTGCCACGGTGTTAGGCCCACCAGATTTGTCACTAGGTTTTTGTAAGTATACGGCAAAAGTGGTAAAACAAAAGATTCTTGATTCTTGACTATATCTGGTTTCACAAAACATTTGAGGGCCATCCTCATTGCTGTTCTGAGCGAGGATAGAACTGCACGAATTCTTGGGTTGCTTCCTTGAAACTCTCTAGCAATTGAAATATCGATTCGCCACCCTATGTGCCAGCAATGGCTCTGGAAGATGTTTGTCCTTTTCCTTGAAACTCCAAATTCAGGAAGTTGATTTTATTTGAAATAAGAGATAAAAAGTACAGTTATACCTTTTTAAGGGGCTCGGTCATGAACTGAAAAACTTTGCTGTATTTTTCCTTGCAAATTTACCTGCAAAGGTATCTTAACCAATTTCATAGAAAAAAAAAATTAGGTGAGACCAAAAAATTAAGGACATTGGGTACTGCGGCTTCCAAAGAAAGCCATCTTGTACTGAGCATCTGCAGTTTTCTGGAACCTTTCGAACCATCAAGTTCTTGACGGTCTTGAATTCAACTGTCTTTTTTTGTGCTGTGTATTATACTGTTAATGGTAATTAGTTAATCGTTTAGCATCTGCTGTTGGGACAGTTTACAAGCCCATTCTTCTGGAGCAGATAAAAGAGGGATTGGCACTAATCACACTCACCGCCAAGCCAGGGTCATGGCTGTTTTGCAACTTGGAAGGGATACAATCTATAGAAGGCAATGCTCCCAACGATGACATAATTATGAAAAATGTGCGACAAAGAGAAACTGTCTTTAAAATCACACTCCACCAGTATAAGGGGACTGACAAAACCTTGGGAAAAATGCAAGAAAAGACAAATTGTATAAAAGACATACGAAATAACAGGAAACACTTTATATTTTGTATGTGCGCGTGTGTGTGTGTGTGGGGGGGGGAGGTGACTATGGACCCAATAGCCTCCTTGATAAGTAGTGGTTAATACATGAGTGAAGGATGCCTTTAGGCCCAAACCCAATAGTCCAAATTTGTGTGTCTTTTTTTAAGCTCCTCTCAACTCATCCTTTGGGACACCTCAGAGAGATATTGAGGTATGTACATAGATATGGGGGAGCCCCCTATATATATGTGGAGCCCCCTATGTATAGATATGGAGAAGTCCCCTATGTTGGTAAGCCTGTGGCTACAATCACTTCAAGAACTGTATTATGGTAGAACTTCTTACAAAAGGGGCCTGTATATCTAAAGGGAGAGGGGGGAGACAAGGCGAAAGTGATGTCAACGACGTTCAATGAATTTTTTTAAGTGCCAGAGACCTGTCCCCAGGAAGAATCTTCTGATATCTCTTTAAAAGTATGAACCTATGGATACATGACATTTTATAGATTTAGGAAATTAACTGTACGAATTTTCTGGGGAGGAGGTCGGTCTCAGAATTATAAAATATTCTGAGATCAAACCTCGAGTTCAAATCACGAGATCAAACTGCGTGATTTGTGGGACTTCTTATAAATCTCATAGTTTTTGTAGATTTTTACCAGTTCCATTAATTTTCGTTTTCTGGCCTTTTCCTCAGCTGTTTTGATGAATTTACACTCCCATGGGTACCTACGCAGGGTTTCATTTTAGGGAATGTCCCATTTGGTGAGAGGGGAGGGGTTCACCCGCCTCCCTCCAAAAAAAATAAATCATGAAAATTGCAGGAGATGGCACGGTCCGAAACCGGCCTCTTTTTCTTCTGTACCTGCATACATCCCCACGATGTAAATTCCTAATTACATGGATGTAGCTGATAGATAATACATTCAAATAGGTTTTCATTTCCAAATCAAAGACATGGAACTTCTTTTCCCAGTAGGCAAGATAAAATTTGTCCAAAGCTAATACGTCCCAGCACTGCAGAAAATGTGAATAGTTCAACTAGTTTACTTTGAGCTGAAGATTGACCATGTACACTGTTGGCTCAGAA
>JAQQPU010006315.1:0-17465 GCA_029168905.1 Artemia sp. Kazakhstan ARC1039 | reverse complement strand
AAAAAAAATAAAGTTCTTATTTCATTCCTATTGCAGTCCCAGTCACTTACAAGAGAATCTATTCGTTTTGAGTTTTAATGTCGCTCTTTACTTTTATTTTTAAAAACTTGTTTTTATATTTAACATCTCGTTTTTCAATACCATATCCAGGGTTATGCTAGTNTCGTCTTTTGTGACAACTGAAACAAGCTCATAGTATCACAAAAAAAAAAGCAAATATACAACTAAAGGCACCCTTGAAGCTATCCAGCGTCATACAGTTTTATTTGCATAATCACAAAGCTGAATTACACTAAAATGAATAGGGATACCATGAGATGGCTAATTTGACAGTGTATATATATACAAATCTTTAAATTAGCCAACCGGCCAACCAGTATTTTAAGCCTAGGAGTCCAGCTGGACAAAAGGAAACATATTAAGAAAACAATTCTTACTCCATAATATGTAGAATAACCCTAGTTAACACATTTTGCAGGGGGAGAGCCTTTATCTTCACTTCTTTGCTTGTTTTTCCAGTTTTCCTAAGAAATCTATGATTTTCTTAGAGCCTATATATTCACAGAATATATACCCCCACCCCCCTAATGTGTAAATATATACTTAGAATAGCATCCTCAATCTAAATATAACATACATTTGCATCACAAATGGACATTACTCCCATATTAGCCATGTGGTCATTTATGGTGGCCTTATGGATTGTTTCATACAGATAGTTGGTGAATTCAGGAGGTTTCATACGATTGTTCTCTTTATAAGCTGCACGTATTATAAGTCTCTTGCAAGTAGTTACAAAACGTTATTTAATACAGATCTGAAGGAAACATCAAAGCCTTGAGTGCGAAGTGGTCGAAGAAATTTCCTGTAAGACTACCAAGTCTGATTTTGGCTACTAACGACTTGCTGATAACAAGGTATTGTAAATCTGAGGTTAATGCCGAAATAAAAAGCTATAATATTTACAACACATCTAAATCAAACAAACACGTCCAATCAAAACAAAGACGCACTTCCTCGGGTTCAAACGGCCTACAATCTGTACATCTTATTTACAGAACACCTAAAAATGACAGAACATCTTGCCATCTTATTCCAGGCATCTCCCAGAACCATATACTTGATGCACTATGTGAACATATTGTAATGTGCATTCTTTAAAAAAAAAAGAAAAACAATATCTAACAATGGGGAAAACTTTGTGAGAATCTTACCTATAAAAAAATTAGCATGAAGTATGACTAGGGCAATAACCAATATGGTTTTCCTGAAGGATCTGACGTTGCAAAATGTCTATGCAACTTTTCTAGAAATCCACGAAAAGCATGAAAATTGAAAAGGTAGCCTCTACGTTTGCGCCATCAGATTTTCCGAAGTTTTCGACTCTGTTCTTCACATCCAGGGAAATCTTTCCCTCGTTGAAGCGATTTTGATCCATTTGTACATGCCTGACATGGAAGTATCATCAAAAGGCTTCGACCCAGATTAGTTTGTAAGATACTGTTAGTAATCTCACTCAAGTACATCGTGGTGTTAAGCAAGGTTCTGTACTACGCCTTGCAATATCTAGTAACGCTATTAGAGTTATCACTCGAAATACTCTAACCCACTCAGTCGATCTATCTGTCAACAAAGTCACTTATATTAAATGCAAACGATATTCTTATCTTAGCTGGTAATCTAGAGCCACTCTAGAACACTGCTGACATTTTTTGCTCCGGACTGAATGATATTAATCGTTCGGTTACTTCTTCCAAAACCACGTTTCTCGTGTTTTTAGACTGGTAACTGTCTCCATTGATATAATTTTTGTACCGTCTCTATTGACTTGTGGATATAGGAGCTCAAAATCATTACGGAGGTGTTTTCTCCCTTTTTAAAAGATTACGCAGTTTTTTTTTTATTCTAAAAGCTCTTTATGGCAGCTTTAAACTTAATAAACTTCAAATATTTGAAATCACATCATTAGTAGGATACCCTTTTACGTGAACTATCCACTGTTAATCAACATTCCACTTTTTAGATCTGTGGTTTCATCGACAGAGGCTCCTGTGTTCATTACCACGAACGCTTTGATTTCGTTCTCCTTTCCTTGTCATATTCTCTATCAATTAATAACAAAGAACGGTGTTTCCACGTTATTGTCTTTTCGCCAATACGATCGATGCCCAAAAGACACCAGGCTCCTCATTCAGAGATAAGTGTATATACTTGTAGAAGACAGTCATATATGGCATATTAAAGCCTGGCTTTTAAGGTACCCATCGGTTTTATCTGGTTCTACAGCCTCCCCAGAAAGTCATATTCTGGATCCTTTGGAGCCTCACCAACTGAACATTGGGCCCCAGTGTAAAACAAACATCCAAATAGAAGAATTATTTCCAACTTTCTAGCACAAAAGGCTGAAATCTGGTTGAGGCTGATTCTTCGGGGAAAATAACTTGAGAAATTAACTCCCAGAGGACAAAGTTCATAAACTTTCCTGATGTCTTCATGTTTAAAGATAAAACAGAGATTCTACCACAAGTCTCAATTAATTGAATCGGCCGAAGGGGTTATTGTGACATCAGGAATTTGATTTATAGGGTTCGCTATGCAGATCATAGAACGTAAGGCCCTCAAGAACCTGAGTCATGAGGCAGTCTAGAGTATATTTTTATTCCATTAAAATCCAAATATTTTATCACTTAGCAGAATATTTGATTCCTACAACTAGTAACATTTGGCATCGGAAACAATCTCGCCGGCTTTTGGATCTAAAGCTAGAGGAGCAGCTTACTAACTTCCGTACCCAGGACGTTAAAAAAAAAAAAAATAATCAATAAAGTACTGTAAATGACATGATAATACCAACATGTATTCAGGGTTACTTTCTAAAAATGTTATGCTATTAAAACAGAAGTCAATAGTATGACAGGCAGCGCAATAGCGCTGCCTGAGTAAAGAGTGATGTTGGCACAATGTATTATTTATTTTATTTTTATTTGTTTTTGGTTTTAGACCAGGGCACTTCGTATCGAAGGAGTTATGAAATTATGTTTTTGAGGAGGACACTCCCCCACAACACTCAGGGCAATGGTTGTAAATTATGCCCTGGGGGCATATAAGATTTTTATAGAAAGCGTTGTCGTAGAAACTTCAAAAAGAGCTCATTCGATTGGAAATTCAAAGGGCTAGTGCCCTTTTAAATAGTCGAAAGTAAATGGAGCGCAACTAGCCCCCCTCTCAAGCCCACCTTTTCCCCAAACACATCCAATCGAAATTTTGAGATAGCCAATTTGTTCAACATAGTTGAAAGTTCTGAAAATTAGGTCTTTGAGGATGACACTCCCCCCACAGCCCTTAGGGCAAGGATTATAAGTTATGCCCTGGGGGCATATAAGGTTTTCATAGAAAGTATTGTCGTAGAAACTTCAAAATGGGCCCATTCGATTGTAAATTGAAATGGCTAGTTCCCTTTTTAATAGTCCAAAGTGATTGGAAGGCAACTAACACCCCTTCCACGCCCACCATTTCCCCAAACACATCCAATAAAAAATTTTGAAATACCTATTTTGTTCAATGTAGTTGAAAGTTTTGGAAATTATATCTTTGAGCAGGAAACTCCCCCCACAGTCTTCAGGGACAAGGGTTATAAGTTATGCCCTGGGGGCATATAAGGTTTTTATAGAAAGCGTTGTCGTAGAAACTTCAGAAAGTGCTTATGCGATTGGAAATTGAAATGGCTAGTGCCCTTTTTAATAGTCGAAACTAATTGGAGGGCATCTAGCCCCCCCTATCACGCCCACCGTTTCCCCAAACACATACAATCAACATTTTGAGATAGCCATTTTTTTTCAACGTAGTTGAAAGTTCTGGAAATAAGGTCTTTGAGGATGACAACCCCCCCACAGCCCTCAGGGCAAGGATTGTACGTTATACCCTGGGGGCATATGAAGTTTTTATAGAAGGAGTTGTCGTAGAAACTTCAAAAAAGCGCTCATTCGATTGGAAATTAAAAGGGCTAGAGCCCTTTTTAATAGTCGAAAGTGATTGAAAAACAACAAACCCCCCTCTCACGCCCACCATTTCCCCAAACATATCCAATCAAAATTTTGAGATTTTCATTTTGTTCAACGTAGTTGAAAGTTCTGGAAATTAGGTTTTTGAGGATGACCCCCCCCCCAGCCCTCAGGGCAAGGGCTGTAAGTTATGCCCTGGGAGCAAATATGGTTTTTATAGACAGTTTTGTCGTAGAAACTTCAAAAAGGACTCATTTGATTGGAAATTGAAAGGGTTAGTGCCCTTTTTAATAGTCTAAAGTGAATGGAGAGCAACTAACCCCCCTTTCATGCCCACCATTTCCGCAAACACATTCAACCAAAGTTTTGAGATATCCATTTTGTTTAACGTAGTTGAGAGTTCTGGAAACTATGTATTTGAGGATGACAAACCCCCGAGAGCCCCCAGGGCAAAGGTTCTAAGTTATGCCCTGGGGGCATATAAGGTTTTTATAGATAGCGCTGTCGTAGAAACTTCAAAACGGGCTCATTCAATTGGAAATTGAGATGGGTGGTGCCCTTTTTAATAGTCGAAAGTGATTTTAGAGTAAATAACCCCCTCTCACGCTCACCATTTCCCCAAACAAATCCAATCAAAATTTTCAGATAGCCATTTTGTTCAACGTAGTTGAGAGTTCTGGAAATTAGGTCTTTGAGGATGACACTCTCCCTAGAGTCCTCAGAGCTAACGTTGTAAGTTATGCCCTGTGGGCATATAAGGTTTTTATTGAAAACTTTATCATAGAAACTTGAAAAAGGGCTCATTTGATTGGAAATTCAAAGGGCTAGTGCCCTTTTAAATAGTCGAAAGTGATTGGAGGGCAACTAACCCCCTCTGACACCCACCATTTCCCCAAACACATCCAATAAAAATTTTGAGATAGCCGTTTTGTTCAATGTAGTTGAAAGTTTTGGAAATTATATCTTTGAGCAGGAAACTCCCCCCCCACAGTCTTCAGGGCAAGGGTTATAAGTTATGCCCTGTGGGCATATAAGGTTTTATAGAAAGCGTTGTCGTAGAAACTTTAAAAGGGCTTATTCGATTGGAAATTGAAATGGCTAGTGCCATTTCAACTTAAAAAAGGGCTCTTTCGATTGGAAATTGAGAGAGCTATTGCCCTTTTAAGTCATCAGAGGGAGAATCCCCCCCACCTCACGCCCATCATTTCCCCAAACATTTCCGATCAACATTTTGATATGGCCATTTTGTTGAACGTAGTTGAATGGTCTGGAAATTATGTCTTTGAGGATGACAACCCTCCCCCCATAGCCCTCAGGACAAGGGTCATAAGCTATGCCTTTGGGACATTTAATGTTTTTATAGAAATTTTTGTCGTAGAAGCTTCAAAAAGGGCTCATTTGATTGGAAATTGAGAAGACTAGTGCCTCTTTTATCAATCGAAAGTGATCAGAGGGCAAATCTCTCCCTCCACCCCTATCATTTCCTCAAACACTTCTAATCAAAATTTAGACATAGCCATTTTGTTAAGCCTATCAGAAAGGCCTGGAAATTATGTCTTTGAGGATAACAGATCCCCCCAGCGCTCAGGGCAAGGGTTGTAAGTTTTGCCCTGGGGACATATAGGGTTTTTATAGAAAGTGTGGTCATATAAACTTCAAAGGGGGCTCATTGGATTGGTAATCAGACGCTCTAGTGCCGTTTTTAGGAGTCATAGTGATCAGAGGGCAGCTACCCTCTCCCCCCTACACACACGTCATATATTCCCGAAATGTGTCTAATTGAAATTTTGATATAGCCATTCTATTCAAAATAGTTTAAATATCATATAACAAGGCTTTTGGGGTTAAAACAAACCCCAGAGACTAAAGGCAAGGGTTGTAAGTTATGCACAGGGGGTATTTAAGGTTTTTATGGAAGGGATGGTTGTTTAACTTCAGAAGAGGCTCAGTCTTTCTCCCTGAAAAAGACCGTGCCGATATAAAACGAACAGAAATTAATCAAAAAAACGTTTTGCACAAAATAAGTTAATAAAAAAAAAAGTAAAGAACTCCATTACACCAAAAATGAACAAAAATAGAATCAAATAATCTACCAAGCATACAACTACTATAAATCAGTAGTAATAAATAAATGAAACCCAAAACAAACATAAATTAAAATAAGTCAAACTCAAAACGAGCAGAAATTAATCTGAGTAGGGTCCTAAACCCTGTGCTTTCTAAAAGCCAGAATATAATTTGTACTTTACTGAAAAAATTCTTTTAAATGTTTTCACTTTTATAATTTTAAGAAATCAAAAATTAATTAAGAATTTAAGGAATAAATATCAGTTTATGTATATTAAACTGACAATGCACATTTTTTTCAGTAAATTCATTTGAATTTTTTTCAGTAAAGTACAAATTATATTCTGGCTTTTAGAAAGCATAGGGTTTAGAACCCTACTCAGATTAATTTCTGCTCGTTTTGAGTTTGACTTATTTTAATTTCTGTTTGTTTTGGGTTTCATTTATTTATTAATACTGATTTGTGGTAGTTGTATGCTTGGTAGATTATTTGATTCTATTTTTGTTCATTTTCGGCTTAATGGAGTTCTTTACTTTTTTTTTTGAAAAACTTATTTTGCGCAAAAAGTTTTTCTGATTACAATACGAACAAATCTTCGCTGATCTATCATTTCTACATTCCCCCTCCCTCCAATAAAAAAGAAAAAAAATGCAGAGCCTTAGGCATTCAACATTTATATTTTCTAGAAAGTATCGATGGCTGCTCTACAAGAAGATACTATACTATCCTGAGTTCAGATCCTGAGTTCAGACCTAAAGCACCGAACCGAAGTGTACCAAAGGTCTGATTTTAGTGAGAATTGAAATATTATATCTAAAGCAGTATTTCAGGATCAGCGACTACTCGAAGTAAATATCGAAAATCTTTCCCCTGTCTCTCAATATGTAGGCACAATTAGACACAAAGAGGCATTAAGACTCAAAGACCACATAATTACAAAATTTAGATTTTTTTTAAAATATTAGGATCAATGGAACTTGATAAAATGATAAGAAAAAAACATACCTCGGGAACATAAGAAAGGAAAGGTCTACTCTCGGCTGCAATATTTGTAAGTGTCAAAAGAGCCAAAACGTATTGTTGATGCCTCGTGAGGGTAGCATGTAAATTCATAGCAGGAGTACTCAACTGACTCAGAATAGATGCCGCCATAAAATCCTTTAAAAAAGAAAAGGAAAATAAATGAAATATAACATAAATTATATTCCTTATTCACATACATAATATTCGTCGATCACTATTATTATCTAGCTTGACCTTCCATCAAGCTAAAATCACCTGGTTTAAGAACTGAAGCCGATCTAGGATGGTCGCATCTTTATAAGCAGTCCTATTGGAAATTATTTGGTCGTTTAATTCTTTACATTATGTGTTTATTATCAACAATTTATTTCCTCAATAATTTTATTAAGTAAGCACTCTCTTCTGAATCTAGAGCAAAAATATTCTCTTTCAGAATTTTTCTTTTTCCAGCTTGTCAATCAAGACTCAGTCCAGTCACGGTCATTCTCTTAAAGAGTCACTTTAGTTTTGGAGATTTTTTCTTGAAAATGAGCTATCATATAGAGTTACACTCTGATTCAAGTACATTTTCGTCAAAGATTCAATTAAAACGACGGTGATTTTGCATTCATTTGTTGTGCCTTGAGATTTTTAACAAATTTGGTTTGCACTGCTCTTCTTACACTTCTTATTGTCATAAGATGGTTATTGTCATAGGCACTATAATGACAGCACAGCTAAAATTAAGCTGTAACTGGTATTACTGTTGTAAAATGAAACAGAAACGCAGTATTTGCGGTCATCAGCACTAGCAACAGACCCTACATAGTATTAAACTCAGCTGTTTGTACACATTCTGAAACCTGATGGTGGAATTATTTGAAGCCTGTATTACTCACAGCCTTAAAAACCCTCAGGTCTCAATGGAAAAAATCCTATTTTTCAATTTATCATCATCATTTTAGCTAAAAGCGTAACTGATCTTTTCCATTTTTTTCTTTTGCACAGGTCTACTTCTAGCATAAGTTAAAGCACAAGATATGCAAACAAACAAAAGATCAATTTACAAAAACGTTAGGTGTGAACTTAACTTAAAACACCAAAAGTAGTATTCGACTACAGTTGGACTAAATACCGATCGCCTGAAAATCTACAAGGTGAATGGGGCTACAAGAGAAACTACATTCTAGCTTCAAGTCTACGGTATAATGCTACAGACAAGCAAAAATGCAAAGAATATCCATTGCAAGAGCAAGATTTTATTGACGTAAATCCGATAGATTTGCTTAAACAATGCAAAGTATTATTTAAGTATTATTTAAGAAACGGAGCAGAAAAGTAACAGCTCTAAAATGAAAGTGAGAAAAAAAAACAATACCTTTCCCTCTTCGGATTCAGGAGTTTTATTTCCCGGGGATGCATATGCGATGCCAAACTTAGACAAACAAGTAAATGGTAACGCTGCCATCTCAACTGAAAAAGATAAGGACTGATCAGCTTAGCTCTAAAAAGGCGCTGACCACAGACAATTGGATTAAATTATTACTAAATTAAGATTATTATCGAAATTAAGTTCTTTTAACTAAAAAATTTTATTTTAATATTACTTTATTTATTATTAAATAAACAAATTATTTTACTAAATTACCACTAAATTATTAAATGGATGTTATAAAATATTTACTATTAAAATATAATAGCTAAAATTATTAAATAAAAATTAAACATCAGATTAAATAGTCCCTTCTAGGACAATATTTTGTTTATAATTTAACCAAACTCGCAGAGAAAATCAAAAAATATGAATCAGAAAAGATTTACGCAAAACTCCGTATTATCATAATAGCAGTAGTAGCTACAACACAATAAAAGAGCGAACCACGGCCCATAGTCACCAAAAAGCTGGAGAAAATCTGTCTGGGGAGAAAAATTCACAATTAATGCTAACTCGGAAATACTAATTATTTGGTTCAACATAGAAATAATTTATAAATGGGAAATAAATTTTCGTGAATTTCGAAAAAGAAACTGAAACTCCTCATACATGATATAAAATTGAAGTAAGTAAAAGTCAACCACTGAAATCATCGTCATCGAGAACACTTAACAAAGAGATCACTGCCTCCCATCTTAAAAAGCAACGAAGACCACGTTTTGCATGCTGAAATGTTCCTTTTTCTTTTTTTTTATGATTGCTAGCAGTTTAATGGAATATCGGAGAGGCAGTTAAATAGCTCGGTCAAATGAGCTTTTTATGAATTCGTCATGGTAATACACCAGAAAAGAGCGCTATATGGGACCAAAAATTGAATTTTTTGCGCCAGTTTCACATTCGAGCAGGTTAGGAACGCTATAAACAAACAGTAATTGATTAAAAACACAGAATTTTTCTGACGGAAGTAAAGGGCAAAGCCGAAACTTAACGGGAATAAAAAATAGTTCTTCGCAGCATATACAACATACAGGTATAAACTAGTCCAAATGAACCAACTGATGATATTTCACTTGGTTTCTAGAATAATGCAAAGCAAAAATCCACTAAAAACAAAAAACAATACAGGATATCTTTCTACAGGGGAAAGATAAAGCGCTTTAGGATATAAAACTAAAACACTCTTGTTTCTTTTGCGCAGTTTTTTGTTTTCTTGTTTTGCATTGTGCTAGTTTTGCATAGTTCTATCAACACGGGGAAACACCCTAAGTTGGTTTATTTGCACTAGTTTTATAGTAAATACATGTTGCATAGGCTGCAAAGCATCAATTTCTTTCGGTTTTAAATTTCAGCTCCGGTCCTTTCTTCCATCAGAATCTTTTTTTTGTAAATTTAATTACTAACCTCTGATATCTAATATCTTATATTGGTACAATTTCCGCCTTCAGCACTTTTAACAAATTTAACCATTTCTAATCTAAAATTAGTTGACATATAATTTAATTAACACTCTGGACTACATTAGTCTACCTGGTACTCGATATGATACAACAAACGTCGATTCTCAGCGGTATCAGCAGATCGATTGCCCTGGGAAGCATCGATGATTCGATACACATACATATCCTCAATTTGCGTAATTTGCCTTTTACTGAAGTTCTGTAGAGTTTGAGCCTCATGATTTACGGAACGTCGATGAAATGACCACCTTTACTAATGATAATAATGATGACATAGAGAGTTAACTTCTATTGTATGGGCTGACGACACACACAACTACAGTTGTCTAATTACCTAGACTAGCAGCATATCCTCAATTGCTGGCACCTTAAATCTTGCTATAAAAAGGACAGAGGAATCTTACCAGGAATAGGAAAAAGAGCGTTGATACATTCCTTGATCAAAGAAATCAAGTCGTCGGTCTTGAATGGAATATCATGATCTTGATAAAGACTTGGGGGGGAGGGACCAGGTTGCAAATGGATCTTTGGATGCCCAAGCTACCTGTTGGTCGGTTCCAATGACTTTTGCGCACAAGACTTTTGTTAGGTAACACCATCGAGTCAAAGACGAGAAATCTTGAAGCATCGCTGAAAAGTGAAAATCATGAATATTAGAAATCGATTTCAGCAACTCATTAACAGTTAAATTAAAAAGGTAACGGTCAATGACAATATATTAGCCATCAAAAGACAGAAGTATACGTGTGTGCATAAACTTTTATTTGGTAAGATCCTGAAACTAAAATCTTTTCATGATTCTAGGCGTTTAACCCCCCCCCCCCCCAGAAAATACCTCCCCGTGGAAAAAAAACGGAAAATACCCACCCCCCGGTAAACACTCCCCCCCGCCCCAAAAAACTCCTCCGTGGAAAAAAAGGCTTTCCAAATTTGAGAATTTTATTCTTGTTTGTTTTTTTCATTTTTCGTGAGGGGAAGGAATTTTGGTACTTGCGTACACCGCTCACTCAAGTTTACGCTGCGTAAAACTCGAGAACAAACCGGTTTCTTCGTTACTTTAGAAACAAATTTGGGCTGTATTTTTGCACATTAGGGGGAGGGGGGTAAAGTACAGCGGGTATAATTGTAAAATGTGTTAAGCACACTTATTCTGCGTAATATGAAGTAAGAATTGTTTTCTGACTTCAAACTGTCCAAATACTTACCCCCCCCCCCTTATGTGCAAATATATAGCCCAGATTATATATTTTCCATCTATTATGTCACTTTTCTTTGTCTTGTCTCGTACTAAGCTGAAAGAAACTAACGAAGAAACCAGTTTGTTCTAGAGTTTTACACAGCGTAAACTTCAGTGAGTGGCGTATAATACACAAGTACCAAAATTCCTTCCCCCAACGAAAAATGAAAAAACAAAACTAAAATAAAATTCGCAAACTTGGAAAGCCTTAATTTCCACGTGGAGTATTTTCCAGGGTGGGGGTAAACGCCGGCCATCTCTTTTGATACAGTTTGTATTATTCGCTATCGTAGGCAGTGCAATACCACTGACCTCTTTTCCCAGACCACTCATATGGAAGGACTGATAGTAGAAACTTCAGAGGGGGCTCATTCAATTGCGAATTAAAAGTCCTAGTGCCTTTTTTCAAAGTCAAAACCGATTGGAGGGCAAATAGCCCCCTCCCATGCTCTTTTTAGCCATCCGCTTCAACTCCCTAGGGACATCCGATGAAAATTGAAACTGCCATTTGGTTCACAATAGTAAAAAAGTCCAATGACTATGCGGCCAGAGACGGACAGAGGTTAATATAGAAAAGGTGATTGTATAAATTTCGGAGGAGGCTCATTGAATTGGTAATGAGAGGTTCTAGTGCCATTTTTATTATTCAGAATGATCGGAGGGTGGATACCCCATCCCCACACCTCGTATTTGCCCGAAATATATCTGATAGAAATGAGATGGCCATTTGTTGTCGTAGAAACTTCGAAAAAGGCTCATTCGATTGGAAATTGAAAGGGCTAGTGCGCTTTTTAATAGTCAAAAGTGATTGGAGGGTAACAAGCCTCCCCCACGCCTATCAACTCCCAAAACACATCTAATCAAAATTATAAGATAGCCATTTTGTTCAGCGTAGTTGAAAGGTCTGGAAATTATGTCTTTGAGGATGACAACCCCCCCCCTCCACAGCCCTCAGCATAAGGGTTGTAAGCTATGCCCCAAGGGCATATAAGGTTTTTATGGAAAGGGTGGTCGTAAAAACTCCAAAATGGGCTCATTTGATTGGAAATCAGATGTTTTAGTACCGTTTTTATGAGTCAAAGTGATCGGAGGGCAGACACCCCCCCGTCGTATTTTCCACAAATACTTCCAATTGAAATTTCGAGATAGACATTTGTTCAAAAATAGTTCCGAAAATCATATAATAAGGCCTGTGGGGTTGACAGAATCCCCCAGAGTCTGGGGGTAAGGGTTGTAAGTTATGCATCAGGGGCATAGAAGGTTTTTATGGAAGGGGTGGTCGTGTGAACTTTAGAAGAGACTCATTTGATTGGAAATGTATAGTTCTAGTTCTAGCCCCCTCCCCTTACATCCTGTTTTCCCGAAACGCATTCAGTTGAAATTGTGAGATAGCCATTTTGTTAACAATAGTCCAAAAATCCTACAACAATGTCTTTAGGGTGGACACAATCCCCCAGAGCCCATGGGCAAGGGTTGTAAGTTATGCCCGGGGGCATATAAGATTTTTATGGAACGGGTGATTGTATAAGCTTTGGATCGGTCGGAGCTCATTGGATTGGAGGTCGAAAGTTTTGTGCCCTTTTTAAGAGTCAAAAATGAATGGAGGGTAATCAGCCCCCCCTCCAAGCCTATCATTCCTCAAAACATATCCTATAGAAATTTTAAGGGATCTATTTTGTTCAGCCTTGTTGAAAGGTTAAGAAATTATGTCTTTGGGGATGTCAACCTCCCCACAGTCCTCATCAGGACAAGGACTGTAAGCTAGGCAATTCATTCATTGTTTACACATATAGTATTGAGAAAGGTATTCATATTTGAACTTTACTTTCCAAGAAGATGAAGGGCATTCAGACGAGCCTTTCAGAGAATGTTGAGGGGAGTGGGTAGTTTCGAAGACCACATTGCCTTTCCATGACGATAAATAAAAGTTCAAATAGGGATAAAATCCTTTTAATAGACAGTGATGATGATAACAGTGATAGAAATTCACAAAAATACCAGATATTTAGTTTTACTACTGATGACGTTCACTGTATATGTGACCGAAATATCTGGTATTTTTGTGAATTTCTATCACTGTTATCATCATCACTATCTATTAAAAGGATTTTATCACTATTTGAACTTTTATTTATCGTTGAGGGGAGGGTTGAACTAAATCAAAACACGTTATGTGTATAAGGATTGTCGAAAGGGTGTAACACAAGAATGACTGAGTATATTAACTTCGAAGATTCAGGAAATGATAAGAAAGATGTTCAAAAAGGCAATATTTGCATGCTACCAATACTACTAAAACTATCACCACTAGTATTACCACACTACTCCATTCATAGTATGGAGGGGAAATTTGAACTAAATCAAAAGACGCTATGTGCATGCACATTGTCAAAATAGCGTATCTGAAGAATTGATTTAGGTATTAAGTTGGAACTTCATCAGAAATGCTTCAGGAACGGTTGATGGTATTAAGCTGAAACTTTCAGCATATGTTGAATGGGACGTTGAAGAAACCAAAGGTGCTATGTGCATGCTGCTACTAATGCAGCTACATCTAATGCTGTTGCGCAAGCAAAGGGTATTACGGTGAAGCTTTTAAGGAATATTTTGTAGGATGTTGAAATAAATCAAAACAAACTATTAGCATGTGGACTTTCAAAAAGGGGACAAAGCAATAGCTGAAGAACAAACTATATTATTAAGTTAGACCTTTAAGGGTAAATTGTGGGGGATTTTGAACTAGCCAGAAGGCACTATGTGTATACTTTTAATTCTACCACTACTAAGATAATTTCTTAAACCACATTGGCCTGACATCACATAAAGAAAGAAAAACGAGCAAAAATGGGGTTTTTATAGGCCAAATGAAAATACTGAAAAAACACAAAGCGAATATTTCGAGAGGACAAACGCCTCTCTTCTTCTGCGCGAAACGAAATAATGTATCCAAGAAAAGTGCTGAAAAAAAAACGCGGAAAATCAATGTGAAAAGAAACAAAAAACCAAAGAAAAAACCAAAAATTAAAAAGATGAATAAAATTCAATAAAAGCCAAAAATTAAAACCAAATACCTAACAACCATAAAAGCGAGTTATTCGCCAATATCCGCGATTTGCACAAAATCCAAAAAAATATGAACTGCCATCGACGGATACTAGCGAACAACTGACAAAGAAAAGGAAGCAATTCATTCACTCAAAAACAAAACGAACCAGCAATTAAATAAGTTGGAGAACTATGTCATATGACTTCGGATTTTAATTAATGCATGTCTTGCAGACACCCTTTGAGATCTAAGAGGTTGTTCACGTGTTTGATTAGATGACTGGGAAAGTGGTTCAAGGTTTATTTCAGGGATTACTAAAGTATCGGCTTCTCTTTTGAGAAAACCGAAATATGACTCGTTTATTCTTAAATCACCGGAATCTCTGTTTAAAGCTAGACCTAAATGTTGGTATTTATAAATTTCAACAGCTTCTCTTTAGTGCTGGACAATACCTTTGTCATGCGAAATAAGGCTAGCTTGACTAAACAAAATAGTATGGTCTGGTTTTTTAAAAATGTGCTCTGCAAGGGCAGAGTCAAAATTTTCTGGTTTTTTTCGCTTTTTAAGTGTATTATTAATTGAACTAGAGTGCTGAGTTAATCTATCCGTTAGTCGCTGATCTGTTCTTCCGATATACCAAAGACCACACGAACAAGAAATTCTGTAGACATCGGAGTTTTCACCTATCGGGATAGGGTCTTTACCTTGATAAATTTGGGACCGGATAGTTTTTCTGGGTCTATAATAAGTGTAAATGTTATTTTTCCTTAGATTTTTTTGAAATGTGGTCTGAAACCCCTTTAACGCATGGGAGACCAAGATAAACTGAATTTTCCCTTTGATTTGTGTTTTCTGTGGAACTATCTGATAATCTTTTTTTTGCGTTTTGCAATTACAGAATTTATTAAACTAATTGGATAACCATTCCCAAATAAAATATCTCTAAGGTGGTTGAGCTCTAAATCCAAGAAGCGTGTTGAACAAACTTTCAATGCTCTATCAACTAGAGAAGTGACAACACCTCTTTTCACAGCAGGAGAATGATTAGAGGAATAACTTAAGTAACTGTCATTATGTGTGGGTTTTCTATAGACACCAAATTCGAAACATGAATCATATCGGTGCACCAGAACATCTAAGAAAGGAAGACGCCTCTCTATCTCTGATTCCTGAGTAAATTTGAGTTTTGGATCCAAGGAGTTGAGCAAGTGAAGAAAAGAACCCAGAGACTCGTCACCATGCTCCCCCAAATAAAAAATATCATCTTTAAAACGAACCCAAAATTCAGGTTTATAAAAACTTTGCAAAATAGCCCTTTCTTCAAGGTCTTCCATGAAGATATCAGCCTGTAATGGAGATAGGGGGCACCCATGGAGAGCCCATATTTCTGTCTATAAAAAATGCCTCTATAATAGAAGTAAAAAGAAGTTATGTTACAAAGGGCTGTAAGCGAAAGAAATGTCTGATTCGAAAGAGTAGATTTTTCTGATATAGATGGGTTAGAATTAAGTTTTTGCTCCAAAATCAGTTCGGTCTTTTGAGGATCACAATTGGTTTTTACGACAAAAAAGTCAGAGAAATTTTAAATGATTCTAACACATATGAACAATTAGCTACCGATCCCACAAAAAAATTTGTCCAGGAAGTCCGAAAAGAGCTTTCTTATCTAAAAGGAAAAGATGAAATTACAGATCAGTTGTACAAAAGGTTTTACCCACGCGGATGCACGTCCCCTCGCTTTTATGGTCTTCCTAAAATTCATAAGTCCGGTAATCCACTTCGACCCATTGTTTCTTCTTTTAATTCTCCTACAGCAAAAATAGGGGAATTCTTATCAGATGTATTTCACCCACTAATTCAGGCTCAAAAATCCTATATTAAAAATTCCGCTGATTTTGTTTCCAAGGTAAAGCAAGTTTCGGTTAAACCAACTATAAGAATTGGCAGTTTTGATGCAGATTCAATGTATACCAATTGTGATCCTCAAAAGGCCGAACTGATTTTGGAGCAAAAACTTAATTCTAACCCATCTATATCAGAAAAATCTACTCTTTCGAATCAGACACTTCTTTCGCTTACAGCCCTTTGTAACAGAACTTCTTTTTAATTCTATTATAGAGAAATTTTTTATAGACAGAAATATGGGCTCTCCATGGGTGCCCCCCTTTCTCCAATACAGGCTAATATCTTCATGGAAGACCTTGAAGAAAGGGCTATTTTGCAAAGTTTTTATAAACCTGAATTTTGGGTTCGTTTTAAAGATGATATTTTTTATTTGGGGGAGCATGGTGACGAGTCTCTGGGTTCTTTTCTTCACTTGCTCAATTCCTTGGATCCAAAACTCAAATTTACTCAGGAATCAGAGATAGAGAGGCCGTCTTCCTTTCTTAGATGTTCTGGTGCACCGATATGATTCATGTTTCGAGTTTGGTGTCTATAGAAAACCCACACATAATGACAGTTACTTAAGTTATTCCTCTAATCATTCTCCTGCTGTGAAAAGAGGTGATGTCACTTCTCTAGTTGATAGAGCATTGAAAGTTTGTTCAACACGCTTCTTGGATTTAGAGCTCAACCACCTTAGAGATATTTTATTTGGGAATGGTTATCCAATTAGTTTAATAAATTCTGTAATTGCAAAACGCAAAAAAAAGATTATCAGATAGTTCCACAGAAAACACAAATCAAAGGGAAAATTCAGTTTATCTTGGTCTCCCATACGTTAAAGGGGTTTCAGACCACATTTAAAAAAATCTAAGGAAAAATAACATTTACACTTATTATAGACCCAGAAAAACTATCAGGTCCCAAATTTATCAAGGTAAAGACCCTATCCCGATGGGTGAAAACTCCGGTGTCTACAGAATTTCCTGTTCGTATGGTCTGTGGTATATAAGAAGAACCGATCAGCGACTAACGGATAGATTAACTCAGCACTCTAGTTCAATTAATAATACACTTAAAAAGCGGAAAAAACCAGAAAATTTTGACTCTGCCCTTGCAGAGCACATTTTTGAAAAACCAGACCATACTATTTTGTTTAATCAAGCTAGCCTTATTTCGCATGACAGAGGTATTGTCCAGCACTACAGAGAAGCTGTTGAAATTTATAAATACCAACATTTAGGTCTAGCTTTAAACAGAGATCCCGATGATTTAAGAATAAACGAGTCATATTTCGGTTTTCTCAAAAGAGAAGCCGATACTTTAGTAATCCCT
>JAQQPU010006314.1:17221-31037 GCA_029168905.1 Artemia sp. Kazakhstan ARC1039 | reverse complement strand
AGGGAGAATAAAGGCATCTACGACTAAAACACCCAAATACCATAAAATACACTTCACAACACTTTTCTAATTGTCTGCCTATTTGTTTCACCATCGGAAACGCCACCAACACGCATTTAAGGACAAATATTAGCGTTCGGCTATCCAAATAGCAAGTTAGACACGAATCCTGAACTAGTGGGGGAGGTAGTACTTGAATATGTGGTAAGTTATAACTGTTATTGGATGAAAAATAGTCATTTTGGTAAAAGTTATTATGGTTCTGATAATCGTCACAATCATTATTATGATGTTTTATCCATGATAAAAAGCAGTATAATGCGAAAAAAATCGGTAAAAACACGACGTGCATGGTTTAATTTTTCTTGTTGGGGGAGGTGCGTCAATCGTTCTCTTAGTTTGGACGTCATGTGCGTCGCGTTGCAGCCAGAATTACTGAAACACAGCAAAGTTGTGTCTTAGGTTTTTATGGACAGGTATTTGTTTTTCAAAAGAGAGCACAGTGACTTCAATCATGCAGAGGTGACGTTTGATATCGTTTGAAGATTAATTTGTTAATGTGAGCGCTACGCAGGTAAACGAACTGATCACTTCACGCGATATCTCGCCCTGAATAAGTGACTTTGGTGTGAGGTGGACCTGTCTCTGACTGCCCTCCTACTTTCTTTGCCCTGATCTTGCCAGCGTTTATCTTCTTTCCGTAAGATCTAACTGCGTCGTCGATAGTGCTTGCATTCATTTGGAGCTGCTCTAATTTCCCATTCAGGCGATCATGGTCATTAGCATATGCGAGCAGGTCAAAGAGGCACCTCACCATTTCTTAATAGGCGGAGGCGAGGGGTTGAAAGGATGCATTCTCGGATGAACGCCTGTAGGTAGTTAATTAAGGTAATTAAGTTGTAATAAATTAATCTAACTGTATAGGTCTAACTATATAGGCCACCTGTTTTTCGAAGCTAGGGCTACTTAATTACGGGTAGGAGAAAGTGTCAAAGTGCTGTGTTTAGTTGATTTTTTTTTCTGAAATGAGTGTGATTTTCAGCCAATTGAAAAAAAGCAAAAAAACAAAGCAGATATTTGCCAAACCGTCCTAAGTACTCATCAATAGAAAAAAATGTAATAAACTTTTGAAGTAATCTCTAACAAGACAGAGAAAACACTGTTTTGATAGAGTTCACTTCAAAAGGTTGGTGTTTTTTTCCAAATTTCATGTATAGCCAGTGTGGTCTTAGACCACACATATTTTAATCAATCGGGTGAAGCTTCGTCCGTATATTATAAACTTTGTTTGATGCAAACTATTTCTATTGCAGGAAAAATCTTAAATCCATTTAAAGAAATGAAGCAGATGATGTTGAAGCAACTGAGGAAAATCCATCGTCTTCCAGCTGTCCAGCTTCCAAATCAACTTGTCCTTCCAGAGAGATTGCATCTAATAATGGCTTCATTTCCGGGAATTTTAATGGTAATAACGCAGAGAAATATAAAGCCCTGATTGAACATTTTTTCTTTCTACTCACCGCATTCTTTCTTTCTCACCAAGGAACAAATCGAGATTCAAAAAGGCCGATCCTTGTCTCTCCAGAAATCATATTCTCTGTTTTGTTACTTTAAAATGTTTCCGGTGGAGGGGGGTGGGAAGTTAAAGAAAGCGAAATTGTTTGAACCAGTATATCTACTTGGATTGGGATGGAAGAGGAGCGTGCGTATCTGTGTTGGTCTCAGGGGGCTTGGTGCTGCGGTGAGCCGTTTGTAGTAGTAGTAGTACTAGCTACTAGCACTAGTACTAGCTTAAAGTCAACTAGACTGCAAAAATTGTCTTATGTTAAACTAGGCCCACTGTGTGCTGGCTGGATTTTGGCTTTAAATAATTTTTGAAAAATTTATTGGCACCTCTCTTCAACTTTCTACTCTACTGTCTTCAGTGCGAGGTAAAATCTTGAAAAATTAATTTAAAAAAAGACTTTTCTACTGAAAGTAAGGAGTGATATTAAGATTTAAAATGAACAGAAATTATTATGTATACGAAAGAGGTTGCCTCCTCCTCAAGACCTCGCTCTTTACGCTATTTGTTTTTTTTTACAGAATTATTTAAAAAGCTTTATTATTCTAATTAAACGGCCCTTGTGTTTCAGAAGTTGTTCTTAAATAATTCGGACACAAAGTAGAATTTTAGCATAAAGAGCGAGGTCTTGACAAGGGACAACCTTTTTCATATACAAAATAATTTCTGTTCGTTTTAAGTTGATACTGCTCCTTATATTCAGTTAAAAAAAACTTTCCTTTTTTATTTAATTATTAATTGCTTTTGAAATAACGCCAAGAAATCCGGCTCTTCCTCAATGGAAAATCCCTTCCTCCAATGTAAAACTCCTCCATGAAAATTTCTTTCCACATATAATACCACCCCCCTCTTGTCAGGGAAATTCCCCCAGACAATTCCATTGTAGCAGGAAATTTAACCCGGAAAGTTTCTTTTGGTCGATTCCAGGTGAAAATTTTTTCTTAATTCACTATCATTTGAAAAACACTTTGATTTCTATATTGTTTATAAAATCGTGCCGGAAATCCCCTCCTCTATGGAAAACTTTTCACGCAAATAGCCCCTCCCCTGCCCCCTAGTAGAAAGTTGCTCCCACAGAAAGCTCCCTCTGGTAAATTTATCCCATGGAAAATTCTCCTATGGAGAAATTATTTCATGGAAACCCTCCCTCCCTTACTGAAAGATACTCTAGACAATTCCAACCCAATAAAATTTCCTCCTGGAGGATTCTCCTTAACATCTCCACATATACAATTGAGTTGGCAATGAGAAAGTAAAACAAATAAAAATAATTTCGTATGGGACTTCTGGCAAATTTCCCAGTGTAAAATTCCCTCTGGAAAGTTCCCACCCCCGGAAAATTCCATCCTCACGGTAAATTATCCCCTTGGAAAATACCGTTGGTAAAGACCCCCCCCCCCCTTAAAAAAAAGTGTTTGTCTACTTCGCAATAACAAATGCAATATGTTAACAAAGGGCAAACTTCATAACTTACAGACTTTCGCCAGGGGTGTTGGGGGTCATGTTATCCCTAGAGGCATAGCTACTGAATTATACTACTGAGCTACTGAACTATGGCTTTTGAACTATACTGAACAAAATGGTTATCTCAAAACTTTGAAAATTTTGATCGGTCGACTTTGAGGAGAAAAGGGGTGGGGGAGGGGGCTAGTTGCTCTCCAATCCTTTTAGTCACTTAAAAAGGGCTCTATTTTTTTCCATTAGAATGAGTCTTTCCCTGATGTCCTAAGATTATTGGTTTGATGGGATTACCCCTGAAAAAAAAAACATGCATCCGTTATCTTTCCTCTGTCAAAAAATACAAAATCCTCAGTTTTTAAGATGGGAGCTTGAAACTTCTACAATAAGGTTATTGGATACGTTGATTTTGACGGTATAAGTTACATTGAGATTCCTTGACTTTTAACGGGTATTTTCTTCCTTTTTTTTAAATCAAGCAAATTTTCTTAGGCTCGTAGCTTTTGGTGGATTACACTAAACTTAGTGGATCTTATGTATTTGGAATCAGAATAATAAACCAAATATTTGATATATCTGTTAATATCAAAATTCTGTTTTTTAGGAGATTCGGTTACTATTGAGCCGTGTCGCTCCTTAGTTACAATTCTTTACCACGAACTGTTTGATATAGTGATTTTCTTTAGTGTTTTTCTAAGAAATTTGTTTTGAAATTTTCAAATGGTCGCCTCAGAAGTGGTGACTCAGAAGTGATATTGAGCTGATGAGAATTTGATTGAAGTTCGCCATTTAAAAAATTAAGCAGTGCGAATCAATTGATTTAAATTAACCTAACAAAATTAATCAAGTTGATTAATTAAAAAATTGAAGAAGTTTAGTATTTCTAATAGATTATTCAAGATTACTTTTAGCTTTCTTACTAAAAGGTTTTTGCTTTCTTCAAAGTTTTTTCCGTTTATTGTTTTTCTGGGGATTTATTTTTTAGTAAATATGTAAAACCTGTTCCAATGTCGCTTGTGCGAGGTTTTAGTTGAGAAATACGTGTTCATTTTCAATTTTCAGAAGGGACTGCTCAGAAATTTGGTGTTAAGTCTTATCAAAATAATTCTTTGAAAAAATGGAAAGACTTTATTTGAAAGATTTGAAATAAATCTTAAATATTACACGGGAAATACGAAATAAAAGGTATTTTTTTTGCATTGGAGTGTTTTAACATTATTTCCTTATATATATATCTCAGAGTTGGGTTATTTCGTAAGTTACTACTTTGAGAAAGAAAGAAGTATATGTATGAAGCCAGGTAGGAAAGTATTCCTTGTTTTGACCCAAAATGTGATCTTTCTTACAGAATTTAGCAAATGAAAATGTAGTGAAAACGGTAAAATATTTTAAACGAAGTAGTTGAACATTTTTATAACTTAGTGACCTCTCTTGTGTTTAACTGGTGTCGTTGAACAAGGATTTGATGTACTCGGAGGTAGCCGTATTTTCATACCGATTTCTACTGGTCACAGTAAACAATATAGATTTTTCATATTGAAAATTAAGGCAGAATTCTCCCCCTAAGTGTTAGTTCAGTGCAAAAGACATCTCGATGAAAAAAAATGGTGGTTTGGAATGCTCGTTTTCTGACTGTAACTTCAGTATAATGTCACTGTTTTAAATTACACTGTAGCGTGTAAATATAGTTTAAGCTGTTCATCAATTTTTTGTACTTTTACTGTTGAGAGTTTATTAAATTTTGCTTTGTTCTAGGCATGGAGACGACTTTTTTGTCCTGCAATAATGAGTTAATTCAAGACTGTTATGTATATCTTGGAACTGATTCTAAGATTGAAAATCTAAACGAAGAAACTGACCCTGTTTGTGAAATGGTTGAAGCAGACTCATTCAATGGGGCTCACCAAGGAGGTTTTTTATGGGAGAGGGCAGAAATGGTTGACCAGAAGAATGGGAGTAAAGAAAAAACGGACCAACTTTGTGAAGCCATTGCAGCTGAAACAGATTCATTTTCTGAAGTCAAACAAGCAGGTCTTTTACGCGTGAGAGTGGATATTGTTGATTACAAGAAGCCAGGTCAAGAAGAAATGAATTCCCTTTGTGCAGTAATTACAGCTGAAACAAATTTATTTTCTGAGGGCCATCAACGCGGCCTTTTAAGTATGAGAGAAGAAATGGTTGATCATAAGAATGAAAGTCAAGAAGAAATAATTCCACTTTGTGAAGCCGATGCAGTGATGCTAGGTCAAGAAGAAATGAACCCCCTTTGTGCAGCAAATATATCTGTAACATATTTATTTTCTGAAGGTCATCAACGAGGCCTTTTAAATATGGAAGAGGAGATGGTTGACCATAAGAATGGATTTCAAGAAGAAACAGTTCCACTTTGTGAAGCTGATGCAGCAGAAACAGATTCATTTTCTGACTGCCATCAACGAGGCCTTTTAATTGTAAGAGAGAAAATAGTTGACCATAAGAATGGAAATAAATAAAAAACAGTTCCACTATGTGAAGCCGATGCAGCAAAAACAGATTCATTCTCTGTTGGTCACCAACGAAGCTTTTTACGGGTGAGGGTGAAAAGAGTTGACCATCAGAATAGAAGCCAAGAAGGAGTGGATAAACCTTGTGAAACCGATGCAGCAAAAACCGATTCATTTGCTGAGGGCTATCAACGACGCCTTTCAATTGTGAGAGAGAAAATGGTTGACCATAAGAATGGAAATCAAGAAAAAACAGTTCCACTATGTGAAGCCGATGCAGCAGAAACAGATTCATTTTCTGTTGGTCACCAACGAAGGTATCAGAGGCAACGCTGTAGCGTTGCCTATAGTAAAGGCCATACGGCTCCAATGTTTTATTATTTTTTTCCCAGAGGCACTTCATACGGAAGGGATCGTCGTAGAAACTTCAAAGGGGGCTTATTCGATTGGAAATTGAGAGTTCTAGTGCCCTTTTTACTAGTCAAAAATGATTGGAGGGCAACTAGCCCCCCCCCACGCCCATCATTCCCCAAAACACATCCAATCAAAATTTTGAGATAGCCATTTTGTTCAGCGTAGTTGATTTCCAGATAGACAATATATATTTGAGGAGGACACTCCCCCACAACCCTCAGGGCAAGAGTTTTAAGTTATGCCCTGGGGGCGTACAAGGTTTTTATAGAAGGCGTTGTCGTAGAAACTTCAAAACAGGCTCATTCGATTGGAAATTCAAAGGGCTAGTGCCCTTTTTAATAGTCGAAAGTGATTGGAGGGCAACAAGCCCCCCCCACGCCCATCTAAACACATCCAATCAAAATCTTGAGATAACCATTTTGTTCAGCGTAGTTTATTTTCAGATAGAAAATATGTTTTTGAGGAGGACACTCCCCCACAACCTTCCAAGGCAAGGGTTTTAAGTTATACCCTGGGGGCATATAAGGTTTTTATAGAAGGTGGTGTCGTAGAAACTTCAAAAAAGGTTCATTCGATTGGAAATTCAAAGGGCTGGTCCCTTTTTAATAGTCGAAAGTGATTTGAGGGCAACTAACCCCCCTCTCACGCCCACCTGTTCCCCAAACACATCCAATCAAAATTTTAAGACAGCCATTTTATTAAACGTAGTTTTAAGTTCTGGAAATTAGGTCTTTGAGGATGACAACTCCCCCACAGCCCTCTGGGCAAGGGTTGTAAGTTATGTCCTGGGGGCATATAAGGTTTTGTATAGACAACATTGTCGTATAAACTTCAGAGAGGGCTCATTTGATTGGAAATTGAAAGTTCTAGTTCACTTTTTAAGCGTCAAAACATGTTGGAGGGTAACCAGCTCCCCCCCCTCCACCTAAACCCTATTCTCCCAAATGCATCCAATAAAAATTTTATGATAGCTATTTTGTTAAAAATAGTTCAAAGATCATATAACAAAAATTCTAGTGTTGACACAACCCACCAGGGCCCGGGAGCAGGCATTATAAGTTATGCCCTTGGGGCATATATTGGTCTTATGGAAGGGATGTTCGTATTAACTTCAAAGAGGTATCATTTGATTGGAAATTGAAAGTTCTAGTTCACTTTTTAAGAGTCAAAAGAGATTGGAGGGTACCTAGCACCCCCCCCTCCCTCCACGCCCTCTTTTCCTCAAACCCATCCGATAAGAACTTTGAGATAGGTTTTTTTAAAATAGCTCAAAGACCATATAACGAATACTCAGGGGTCAACACAGCCCCCCAGGGCCTGAGGGCAGATGTTGCAAGTTATGTCCTTGGGGAATATATGGTTCTTATTGATGGGATGCTCGTAAAAAAATCAGAGATGGCTCATTTTATTGGAAATTGAAAGTTCTAGTTGATTTTTTTCGAGTCAAAAGATATTGGAGGGCAACTAGCCCCCCACGCCCCTTTTTCCCAAATGCATCCAATAAAAATTTTGAGATAGGCATTAAGTTAAAAATTTCTCAAAATTCAGATAACAAAAACTCAGGTGTCGTCATAACCCCCCAGAGACCGGGAACAGGCATTCTAAGTTATGCCCTGGGGCATACATTGTTCGTATGTAAGGGATGCTAGTATAAACTTCAGAGAGGGCTCATTTGATTGGATACTGAAATCCAGCCCTTTTTAAGAGTCAAAAGTGATCAGAGGGCAACTGGCCCCCCAAGCCCTTTTCCCTCAAATACATCTGGTAAAAATTTGAGGTAGCCATTTTGTTAAAAATAGTTCAAAGATCATATAACAAAACTGCTTTACGTATCGTTATTTTGTTAAAATAGTTCAAAGGTCAGATAAGAAAAACTCCTGTGTCGACACAACCCCCCTCCCCCACAGGGCCGGGGCAGGCGTTGTAAGTATTGCTCTGGGGGCATATATGGTTCTTATGGAAGGTATACTCGTATAAACTTCAGAGAGGGTTCATTTGAATGGAAATTAAAAGTTGTAGTTCATTTTCTCAGAGTGAAAAAGATCGGAGGGCAACTAGCCCCTCCCGCCCTCCACGCCTTTGGGCGTATCGGATGGATAAACCCATCCGATAAAAGTTTCAGGTGACCATTTTGTTAAAAATAGTTCAACCATCAGATATTGAAACCCCAGGGTCGACACAACCTCCCAGGGCCCAGGGACAGGCGTTCTAGGTTATACTCTGGGGATTTATATGGTTTTTATAGAAGGGATACTCGTATAAACTTCAGAGAGGGCTCATTTGATTGAAAATAGAAAGTTCTAGTTCACTTTTAAAGAGTCAAAAGAGACCGAAGCTTAATATAGTCCCCCCACGCCCTTTTTTTCAAACCCATCCGATAAAAATTTTGAGATAGCAATTTTAAAAATAGTTCAAACATAAGATAATAAAAACTCCAAGGTTGACACAAACCCATTTTTTCACTTTGATATTGTTACTTTGATATCAGTTTTGATACTTTGATGAATATTTGATTTGTTTTTAAAAGTTTGATTTTGAAATAACGAATTTTTAAAAACTTGAAATTTTTTGCAATCAAAAACGAACAAAAATTAATTTAAAAAAAAACTTTCCGAAAAAATAAGTTTTTCAAAGAAAAGTAAAGGCCATTTTAAACTTAAGCTCAGCAGATACAAATACCTTTTAAAATTCAAACTCAAAACGACCAGAAATTACTATTAAAGAATAAATGAAACCCAAGCCGAACAGAAATTAAATAAACAATTAGAGCAAAAACATACAACAAGTATGTTTAATGATATAAATGAATAAATAGATCTTAAAGCGAGTAATGCTTAGATTGAATATGAAAATCAAGCTTAAGACGCAAAAATATTTTCGTATTGAAGTACAAATGAAACTTAAAACGAACAGAAATTAAATAAACAATCAATGCAAACAAACATACAATAGATATTAATGTAAATTAATAAATAAATCTTAAAACGAGTGACACTTAAATTGAACATGCAAATCAAGTTTGAAACAAACAAAAATCACCACAAACAAGAGTTTCGGTATGACCCCCTTCTCTCGATGTAAAAGTCTAAAACCTACTGCGTCATTGGCGCTTTACTGAAAACTATATGCGTCTTGAACAGTCTTGGAAAGTATTAACAACATCAAATTGAATATTTGATGCATAATGATATTAATTGTTGAAAGATCCATCAGTTCAAGAATTTATTTCGCTGTAATTCTATTTTTATTTTCAATTCTGTAAGAACTGGAAAAGAAAGTATTTGTAATATAATCCGTTTTCAGTTAAGCGCCAATGACGCAGTAGGCTTTTGGATTTTATTTACAGTTAGGAAAGGAGGCAGTATCCAATCACTTGTTTGTAGGGAAACTATATTCGTCTTTAACAAGTTTAAAAAGAGCTAATAAATTAAACTGAATATTTGATGTCTAATGATATTAATTGCTGAAAGCTCATCAGTTCAAAATGTTACTATAATTTTAATGTTTATTTTCAGAGATAAGTACAAAAGAAAATATTTGTCACAAAATTGGTTTTCAGTAAAGTGCCAATGACGCAGTAGGTTTTAGACTTTTACAGTAAGAGAAGGAGGTCATACCCAAACTCTTGTTTGTAGTGATTTTTGTTCGTTTCAAGCTTGATTTGCATATTCTTTTTAAGTTTCACTCGTTTTAAGATTTATTTATTCATTTACATTAATATATTTTGTATTTTTGTTCGCATTGATTGTTTATTTAATTTCTGTTCGTTTTAAGTTTCATTTATACATTAATAGCAAAACATTTGTTTTCGTTTTAAGCTTGATTTTCATATTCAACCTAAGCATTACTCCCTTTAAGATCTATTTATTCATTTATATCATTACTTGTTATATGTTTTTGCTATGATTGTTTATTTAATTTCTGCTCGTTTTGGGTTTCATTTATTCTTTAATAGTAATTTCTGGTCGTTTTGAGTTTGAATTTTAAAAGGTATTTGTATCTGCTGAGCTTAAGTTTAAAATGGCCTTTACTTTTCTTTGAAAAACTTATTATTTCGGAAAGTTTTTTTTTTAATTAATTTACGGGTAAGGGCGAAAAGAGTTGACCATAAGTATAGAAGCCAAGAAGGAGTGGTTAAACCCTGTGAAATCGATGCAGCAGAAACCGATTCATTATCTGAGGGCCATCAACGAGGCTTTTTATTTGTGAGAGAGAAAATTGTTGACCATAAGAATGGAAATCAAGAAAAAACAGTGGCATTACCTTAAAATTTCAAAGTAAACAATCTAGTAAGAAAGAATAATGTATAAAAATTACTATCTTAATAGGTAGTGTAGCCTATTAAGGCATATAATACTCGTCATGTCCGTTCTTGACATCACAAGTAATTGTGAACGGTAGAGCTTTGAACAAGACATAAAAAACGAACAAAAAAGGTAAGTAATGAGTGACCTGATGCTCAAATTTAGAACGAACATAAATTGCCCCTTATTCCATACAGTCCTGTGCAGCCACGTACCATGACCGCCTGTGATTTTTTTTTTCAGCAAAGAGTGTGCTTATTGAACGAAGGATGATCAGTTTGCAAGAGAAAGACTACTAGAGCCTTGCTGGCGTGCAGCAGCTATCATTCTCAAATTTTATTTTATGCTAATAGCCCGTTCAGACAAATAGGGAGACGGTCAAAAACTGATTGGTTTTTTCCATAGATCGGTTTTCGCATGGGGCTAGGACTTTTTTTTAGTTTGCTTATGGTACCGATCAGTTTTTTGTGTGTGTCGTCGAGCAAAAATGAGCGCGCATATCAATTGTTAGGCTTGAGATTTGGTTGTTCTTGTTCAGAGAAACGAATTTTGAAGGATACGAGTCATGCTCTATATAAAGCGAACAAGAGAAAGGGCGATAACTGGTAAGAAATCTGAGGTAGCCTGTGTAGCAAGTAATCAGATTAACGACGCTTCTAGGCTACCGTGGTCCCTGTGTCGGCCTTGTAGTGTGTTGCTACAGCAAGATTGATCTCTGGGTCTCGTATTATCAGTCCCGATCTCTAGGTCTAACCTACTGCAGAATTCCGAGATAGCCTATTTTATTTGTAATGTTTTAAATTTTTTACCAAACTTTAGGCCACAAAAAAAAACCGTACAAGTATATGTTAACTCTGCTTTTCGGAAAAATCTTAGACTTTTCGTTTGAACACTTCCCTTTGGTTTCCCTATGCGTCACAATGGGCTATAAATAAAACGAAAAAAATAGTTAAAAAGAGAAAAACGAGGATTATACAAGCCAGTGAAAAATGTGGACTAAAATCCAAATATTTCGGTCAAGACCTCCGCTTGGCCGTCCTCAGTGCTCGATAAGAAAATAAAAATTACTAATAAAAATCCAAGGATACTATAAAAATTTCAAACCTTAAAACAAAGTACAACTAAAATTTGACGACGCTTTCCGTTTAACGGTGAAAGGGTAACTGAATAAAAAACAGTACTGAATGGGAATTCAATTTTTTAATTTATACAGAGCATTTTTAAAAGCTAAACGCTTTCTAGGTAAAACATCGTCACAGATTAGGTTAGGTTGCAAAATGTGATTTTTTAAATATTTAAGTAAAAACGATCAGAATTAATTAGTTCATTATAAATAGGGCTTAAATAGGATTCTCCAGTATCTCTATTGAGACCTTTCGGTGAATGTACTTTTTTTTTTATCTCAATTGCCTCCCTGAAAACTTAGATGAGACCTTTAACAGGGGCAATAGTAGAGGTGTTATCGAATAAAAAGAAATGGTGCAGGTCGGCATACACATGTTGAGCAAAGGTGGAATCAAAAGTCTCAGGCCTTTGGCGTAGCTCCAGAGCTTTGTCAATTGAGGACCTGTGTTACAACAATCTCTCGCCCAATTGCTGGTGGGTTCTTCCAACATAGAAACAGCCACAAGAATATGGAACCCTATAAACACCACTGCCCAAAATAGGGCTCATTTTATCTTTGCCGCTGTTAAAATAGTTCTGAATTCTGTTGGAATTTTTGAAGGTGACATTTAAGTTATGTTTTTTTTAATTCTTTGCAGTTTTTCACCTAATTTGGGAAAATAAGGCAAAACAGTAAAGACTTTCTTATCACCCACCAAAGGGATGATATCCGTTGGAGTTTGTGAAGATAATGAATCCTGTTTTGCCTTTTTTGTCTTTTTTCTATGATGAATTCCAGTAACTTGATGGGGTATCCATTGCAAAACAAAATGTCCTTCAGATAATTCAATTTTGGGATTATATGAGCTTTTGAACAAATTCTTATAACACGATCAACTAAAGATATAACTACTCCTCTTCTTACACAAGGAGGGTGGTTTGAAGAGAAATGCAAATACCTATCATTATGTGTAGGTTTTCTATAAATCGAATATTCAAGGCTGAGAGATTTATTGAAGATTAAGACGTCTAAAAAAGGCAGTATATTATTATCTTCCAGTTCCAAGGTGAAGTGAAGGTTGGAATCCAAACTGGTTAAATGAGACAAAAAGTGTTAAGTTCTACCTCTCCGTGATTTCACACAGAGATAACATCATCGACAAACCGGTCCCAGAACCTGTGTTTCAGAGGAAAAGTATTCAAAGTGGAGGTTTCAATAAATTCCATGTAAAAAGTGGCCAAAAAAGGTGAATGGCTCGTACCCATTGGGAGGCCATTTATTTGGGTGAAAAATTGGTTATTGTACTGAAAATATAAGGAATATCTATTGCAAAGGCGAACAAGTCGCATAATGGTTTCAATATCTAATGTTTTATAATCCATCCGGTCAATATTATCTTCTAGTTTCTTTTTAAGAGGAAATTCACATTTTTTTATATCACATGAAGTATACATCGAAATGGCATCTAAACTTGCCAAAATTGTGTCTTTTTATATCAAGGTTTTTGAATTTTTCCACAAGCCGTACTGAATTTTTTATATAAGAAGCTTGCGTCGACATGAGAGAACGAAAAACTCTGGATAACCATTTTCCCAGTCTGGGAGCTGGCGAGTAGAATAGGTCTTTTGAATTTGCGTACGCCCCCGTACAAACAGGTTTTTCTGGTAGGTAAAGATTTCTACAGATCATTACACCTTTCAAAGAGACGGGTTTTCTATTGTGACATCGATTTTTTGGAAGTCAAACTCATGGATACATGTTTATTTATTATTTTTTTTTAAACTGGTATTTTTTCAATGAAGTCCATAGCACTTTGCAGAAACCCGTGAATGTAGGACTGAAAGTCCAATTACTAATCAAGTTAGTGTGACCGCCATTTTTGATCTGGTTAAGTGGGTATAATCTGGTTTGGTTTGTTATTGCGAAGGGATTACTCAATTTACATCTTAGTGTTAACTGAGCAATGACTAAAGGAACATTTGAAGGTGGAGAAAAAAAGGGGTAATTAGCGATTGGATAATTTTAACAAGAAATGACCGAAAAGTGTTTTGGTTTGCACAGTGTTGTCAATTTTAAATAGTTTAGAAATAAAAAATTAACAAGAAATGGCTGAAAAGTGTTTTGAGGGGGTTCAGTTGCACGAGGGTTCAGTTAAAGGGGATACAGTTGCACGGGGGTTTCGGTTATACAGGGGTTCAGTTACAAGGGGATTCAGTTGCACGGGGGTTGAGTTAAATGGGAATTGAGTTCCACGAGAGTAGTGCTTTGTCGTGGTTTAGCCGTGAGGTCCCTTACCACAACCCCAAAGGGCTCCGATCCCCCCACCCCAACCCCGAAGGAACCCCCCAGTCCTCAAAGATTCTCTAGGCTCCCAAAGGGGCCGTGGTTTACCTTGTAACTTTTACATTCTCTTGATTTTCAAAGTTCCGTTTGAAGGACTCTGTTGTTTTACGGGGGTTCAGTTAAAGGGGATACTGTTGCACGGGGG
>JAQQPU010006313.1:1429-25551 GCA_029168905.1 Artemia sp. Kazakhstan ARC1039 | reverse complement strand
AATATAGATAAATATTACATTATTTATATACAGTGTTCATTTTTGACCAACGTTAAAATATTTGTTTACAAGTCCGTCAAATTGGGGTTAAAATAATCCACGGGTTTAGCTAGGGATTTTTCAGCTAGAGTGGTCGACCAATGTACAAAAAGCGTAGGTCGAATTTCCACTATAGCTTACCTTTATGCTCGCTTTTAATATTTTTACCAGATTGGCTTTCGGTTTTGAATGACACCTAATTAATTATCAGCGAACTGTTGAATTTTTTTTTTTTTTTTTTTTTTTTTTTTTTTTTTTTTTTTTTTTTTTTAGGCAATTGATTTACAGACCTGAATTAGCCTGTCATGTCCTTTTGCCACTTTACGATGTGAAGACGTCTGGTGGGATAGGTGTCATTGAAACTTCTTTCAGGGGCAACATCCTTGCGTTGCCTGTATTAAAGAGCCATAAGGCATCATTGTATTATTCCTTTTTTTTCCTGAGCCCCTTCATACGGAAGGAGTGGTTACAGAAAACTTGGAGGAGGCCTGTTCAATTGGAAATTAAAATTACTATGTGCTTTTCAAGAGTCAGAAAAGATCCAAAGGCAACCAACCTCATTCCAACGGTCTTTTAAGCTGCCCTTCCCCCCAAAAAACGATGGTTCAAAATTTTTACTTAGCCATTTTGTTGGAAATAGTCTAAAGATCAAATAATTATGCCACTGGGGATGACATGATCTCTCGCTGCTCCTGAGGGTCCTGAGGCAAGCTATTAGTGATGAAGCAGCTTAAAATTTCCTTATAGGGTTTGTTTTTTGGGAAATTGGGGCATGTTGAATCCTGGGCCCTCAAAAAGTGTTAGGGTCTTAAAGCGACGCTTTCAAGAAACATTGAGGGGTATGCTGAAAGAGCATGCTGTTTCCAAAAAAGCTAAGGGTACTATGGTGAAACTTCAAAGAATTTTGAGGTGGGCCTAGTAAACTAAATGAAAGACACAATGGGCATCCAGGTGATCAAGTGGGCACACCTGCCAGATTCTAGGAACGGTTAACGGCATTAACTGGAATTTTTCAGGGCTACTACTATTGCAATTACTGTGACTTCAGTTGTGACTACTTGCGACTGTGATCTCGACTACTTGCGACTGCAACTACTTGCCAATGCTACTGCTTCGGACTGCAACTACTTGTAACTCTGACTACTTCTGACTACCACTACAAGTGACTGTAACTACTTGTGACTGTAACTGCAGCAACTTGGGACTGCAACTACAACCGCCCGCAACTTCTACTGTGACAACTTGTGATTAAAATTATTTGTAACTGCTACTATTTGCAACTGCAACTACTTACGACTGCGACTACTCGTGACTGTGGCTGTTTGCCATTGTGACTGCTTGTGACTGCAATTGCGATTACTTTTAGACATTGACTACTTGTAGACAGCAACTACGTGCGACAGTGACTGCTCGCCACTGCAACTACTTGCGACCATGACTACTAGCGACTTCGACTGCTTGTGACTGTAACTGCTTGTGACTGCAACTACGGCCTCTTGTGACTGCGACTACTGCGACTACTTGTGACTACAATTACCTGCGACTGCAACTTTTACTGCTTTCAGCTACAATTAATTTAAAACTATAACTATTTGCAACTGCGACTATATGTGACTATGACTACTTTGCCTGTGACTGCACCCACTTTACGACTGTGGATAAAACTATGACTGTAACTATTACTACTACTTGGCACAGGAACTGCGACTACCTATTGCTCTAGCTACTTGCAACTGCGAAGAGGACTACTTTGCAACTACGACTACTTGTGACTGCAACTACTTCCATTTCCGACTACTTGTGACTGAGGCAGCGACTACTTGTCTCTGCAAAAATTTGCTACTATTTAAGACATCGACTAATTGTGACTCTGACTATTTGCAACTATTATTGACTGGAACTGCGACTACTTGTTGCTGCAACCACTTACAAGTACAAAGGGGACTACTTGAGACTGCGACTACTTGCAACTGTAACTACTTACGATTGCGAATACTCATGACTGTGGCTGCGACTACGTGTGACAATGCCTGCGACTACTCGCGTCAAGAAAGGAGACTACCTGTGACTACAACTGCTTGCAACTACGACAAAAACCACTTGCAGCTACCAATACTACTACTAGTTGATTGCCATTGCTATAGCTACTTCTACCTCTACCACCAATTCTAATACTGCTAATGCTACTACTACTACTAGTCGGCT
The DNA here is from genome assembly GCA_029168905.1 of Artemia sp. Kazakhstan ARC1039. Classification (NCBI taxonomy): domain Eukaryota; kingdom Metazoa; phylum Arthropoda; class Branchiopoda; order Anostraca; family Artemiidae; genus Artemia; species Artemia sp. Kazakhstan ARC1039. Next base: position 23,307 of record JAQQPU010006313.1, on the reverse strand, counting down.
AATACTACTATGATTATTACTACCGTCACTACTATCACTACTACCACTATTACTACAATTACTAACACTGTTGCTACTGCTGTTACTATTGAAATATATCAAAAGAGAACTACGTCAGGAATGGTTAAGGCCAATAAGCTGAAAATCTCAGGAAATATAGATAGGAACTATATCACAAGACTATATGCACATCCAGGTGCTAAAAAAGGCGTATCTGCAACATCTCAGGAGCTGCTAAGGGTATTAATTTGAAACTTTTTCAGAGAATATTCAGGAGGATGAAGTGATAAATCAGAACATACAATGTGTGTAGAGGTTATCAAAATGACGTATCTGGGCTTATCTATATTGGTATCAGAAATCGCTTTTGAATTAAGTTGAAACTTTCAGTAAAGGCTAATGAGAATCTTAAAACGCTTCAAAAGAAACTAAAAGTGTTCCTGGTTCTAAAAACGGATTATTCACAATATTTCAAGACCATACAACGGTACTAAGTTAAATTTTTTAAGAAAAAGTTGAGGGGAAAGTTAAACACAAAGCTACGTACTAAATGAATCCCTGTTCTCAAAAAGGCTTATCTGCAGTATCTCAGAAATGACTGTGATTATTAAGTTGAAACTTTCACAAAATGTTGATAAAGATACCGTATGCATTCAGGTTCTCAGAGTGGCATATCTGCAATATCTCAGGAATAATTAAGGGTATTAAGTTGGAACTTAAGGTAAAACTTCAAGGAATATTAGAGGAGATACTGAACTTAATCAACAGATAATAAGCACATCCCGATTATCAAAAGAGCGTATCAGCAATATTTAAGAAACGGCTAGTGGTATTGAGTTGAAACTTTCAGGGAATGTTAAGGGGCTTTTGAAATAAATCAAAAGAGTACACGTACAGATTATCAAAGTAGTGTATGTACAGTTAATCAGAAACGGTTACGATATTTAATTTAAACTTTCTCGGAATGTTGAGAGGGGTGATGAGCTTAATCAACAGATGCATATAATCATTATATGAACCTAATTTTTAACTGACATTTTTTCCATGCCACAACTACCGAACTCTCACGTCAAAATCAGAAATAAAGAGAGCTGAGTGATGTTTCGTCACTGTTCTGAAAAAGTAAAGCACACTGTTCAAAATACATGTAGTCTGTAGTAAAACTCAAACGATGCAATAGATTTTAGAAGGTTTACAGTTAGGGGGAAAGGGCAGTAGGAACAATCATGTTGAGTAATGTATGTTCGTTTTCAGTTGTACCTGAGCATTACTTTTGATTTTTACTCTTTTCAGGATTTAAATTTATTCATTTATGTCAATATCCGTTTTCTTAATATTTCATGTGATAAATAATATTAATCGCTGTTCGCTTTGGGTTTATTTTTTTCTGTAATAGTAATTTTTGGTAAGACCATTAATTTGGTTTGAAAATAACTCTTTACTTTTCTTTGAAAATCTTGTTCTCAGCATTTTTTTTAACAAATTTTATATAACCCGAAGTTGCTCAGTCTCTACTTTCATTCTTTGTTTGGTTTTTATGAAGATTGAACGAGTAAGTTCTTTTATATATACGTTGTATCTTTTACCGAATTTCTGGTAAGGGAAATAGGTGCAGCGGAGCTACAGCTTGCTGATATCTAAAGAGGCTGAGTCATTTGACATGTTATTTATCAGCATGGATAATACCATGGGTTACCACGTTAAAAATTTGAGGGTAATTCACTTCTAGGTGTCATATCTGGTTTGTTGTAGCCTACCCATATTACCATGCCCGCCCTCCGATAGGATTTTCAGACTAAACATGAGTTTACGGCCTTTTGAAGTTTTACACTACAGGATATATAACATACAGACTTATAACAATAGTTGCGCTCATTTTTCCGTGGAAGTAGCAACGCCTAGTATTAGGTTTCGTATATTTTTTCAATACTGTTCAAAAAAGACTTTGCCCTCATAAAGGATAAATCTTAACCATCTGTTTTAGGCTGCTTTTGTGTCTTCTGAGGATTGATTGGAAATACCTGGATGCCAAACAAGGCAGGATCTGCTGAGGCTTCAATTTAACGAATCAGCGAATGGGTTTGATGGAATAATTGCTTCAGGAAAAAGGTTCTGAATGAATATTTGGTATTTAAACAAGGCATATTTTCAAATGCTCAATCATAGGTACTTATTTTGAAGGCAACCAGAGCCAGCTTTGTCCCTAGTCTATGGCTTGGTACATCAGCAAGATGTTGCGTAAAGGGATAGAGCTGTTCAGAAGGAGATGAGTGGGCGCATATAAAAAAAAATATATTCATGGAAATAGCAAGTTGGCTCTGATGAAGAAATAGCAAGTTGGCTCTGATCAAGTTGGCTCTGATGAAGATTCACTCGATGAACGAATAGCCTGTGGATTTTTTTTTACATTTTAGGCTTGGTTTCATATTTACGGTCATTGGCTATGTTGCATCAACTGATGTCATTTGAAAAACTGTCAGTTAACATGCAGTGATATTTACCATTACCTTACGGGGCATTCACATAATAAGGATTTCTGAAGCTTGGAACTTAAGGACTTGGAATCCGAGTCCAAAGTCCCGGGGTAACAAAAGTTTGCGTTTGGAAGTCACATTGAAACCTTCCCATTGGGGGGAGAGTTGAATATGCATGGTGTACGGTCAATACTGTATGCATGGCCTTGGACTTTACAACATCGATTGATGATGTCTTCAAAAACAATTAGTTATTCTGTTATGTCCCACTATTACGGAAGTCGATCTTTGGAGTCCCAAGATCTGATAACCCTCATCAATATATCGTTATTACACGAAGCCAAAAAGTGCAAGTTCTCCTTTGTGGGGATATGGTACTTCTTGGTTTAGTTCTGATTAACAGTAAAATAAAATAAAATTTTTAAGTCCGACAAAAAAATAAAATAAAAAATAAGCAGACTGTATCAGACAAGTTTAATACATATTTTCAAATGGGAAGAAACCGTTCTCTTAAGGACAGTAATGAAAAAGAGCCTTAAACCGCTCTAAGGTATGGTAGGTATAAAACAAGTATAATAATTGACCCACTGTGACATGCGAAAAATAAAGTAAAATAAACCAAAAAATGAAAGTAAGAAAAAGAAAAAGTTGAAAATGCCAATGCTCTTCAAGTATAGCATGAGGGCAGAGCCAAAGGGAACATGTCCAACCCTTAAGGCTAAGAACTGAAAACATCCACTGAAAAGGCTGACCAGGTCGAAAAAAAAACTGAACATAATGGGTGTTTCTTTAGTTTACCCCCCCCCCCCCCAGACACACTGTCTCAGATAAACAGTTTTGGGAGCTGGAAATATCTTGGATAAATGGAAACAAATGAAGTATGCATTATTCGCATTAATTTTGTATGTTATTTAAATCTTACTTGTACGAGCTAATCTCAATCCTCTGCTTATCAGTTTTGGCTAGTATGGGAATGAGAGCCATGTGTGATATTTGGACAATTGCCCAGCCAATTTGAGCTAAAGCCACAAACGTTCCATACCATAAAAGAATACCCCATTGGCCATGCTTCTCACAACCAAAGCAAGGTAGAAAAAGTGCTGGGAAACCAAGGATTGTGCATATAGTTCCTAAGAAAAAATAAATGTAGATGCGATATAAGTAAAATTAAATTAAAGGCATAGCAAGGCTGTAAACAGAAATAAGGGAAAAGTAACTGAATTCAGAATGTAGCCAAAACAACTTTCTATGCCAAATATTGTAATTTCAAGCAGTTCAAAAGCACCCAATGCTTCGCTAGTCCACATTCGACGTAATTGCTAGGTGTTATGAATCTCTTGAACACTCGCTTGTAAAAAAAAAAACCCTGAAGAGACAGTTTCAGATTGAAGTGCAGCAACGGGAAAAGCTGTTTTTCAGGTAATCTAAATATAAATTCTATTTTAGGTAATCAGAATAAGCTGTGTCACAGCATGTTTATCTATTCTTTTCCTCCTGTTCGCTGAACAAAGAGCGGCCCAAGAGCTCCAGAGAAAGAAAGAATCAGCCAGCCTCCACCCTAATAGCTGGTGACCAAGTAAGTAATATTTTATGACTGTTAGTTTTATCATAATCAGCGCAATAGCGCTACCTAAGTAAAGAGCGATGTGGGTATTATGTTTTGTTTATTTATTTGTTTAGACCAGGGTCGTAGGGACTTCGAAAATGGCTCACTCGATTGGAAATTGAACGGGCTAGTGCCCTTTTTATAGTCAAAAGTAATCGAAGGGAAACTAACCCCCTCCCACGCCCACCAATTCCTCAAACACATTCAATCAAAATGTTGAGCTAACCATTTTGTTCAACGTAGTTGAAAAATCCGGAAATAAGGTGTTTGAGGATGACAACCCCCCCCCGCAACTTAGATTTTCCCAAAATGTATCTGATAGAAAATTTGAGATGGCCATTTGTTGTAGTAGAAACTTGAAAAATAGCTCACTCGATTGGAAAGTGAAAGCGCCACTGCCCTTTTAATAGTCGAAAGTGATTTTAGGGCAACTAACCCCCCTCCCACGCCCACCATTTCCCCAAACATATCCAATCAAAATTTTGATATAGCCATTTTGCTCAACGTTATTGAAAAGTCTAAAAATTATTTCTTTGAGGAGGACCAACCCTCTCCCCCTCCTCAGTTCTCAGGCCAAGAGTTGTAAGTTATGTACTGGGGGCATACAAGATATATATAGAAAGGGTGATTGGATAGACTTCGGAAGGGGCTCATTGGATTGGTAATCAGAAGTTCTAGTGCCCTTTGTAGCATTCAGAGTGACCAAAGGGTGGATACCCCCCCCCCCTACCTCATATTTTCCCAAAACATATCTGATAGAAATTTTGAGATGGCCATTTGTTGTCGTAGAAACGTCGAAAAAGGCACATTCGATTGGAAATTGAAAGGACTACTGTCCTTTTCATTAGTCAAAAGTGATTGGAGGGCAACAACCCCCCCGCCCATCAACTCCCAAAACATATCTAATAAAAATTTTGAGATGATAAGCCATTTTCTTCAGCGTAGTTGAAAGTTCTGGAAATTTTGTCTTTGACAATCCCCATACCTTCTCAAGACTAGAACATAATTTGCACTTTACTGTAAACAAAATACATTTAAAATGTGTTCACTTTGTTTTCACTTGTTTAAAATGTTTTTATTAGTTATATGAAGGGTGAAGTTCTCCGTCTTTCACTCCAATTACAGCGCGAGTGTCTGGTGGTCTTTTTAAGAGTAATTAATTAAGAAAAACTTTCCGAAAAGTAAGTTTTACAAAGAAAAGTAAAGGCCATTTTTAAACTTAAGCTCAGCAGATACAAATACCTTTTAAAATTCAAACTCAAAACGACCAGAAATTACTGTTAAAGAATAAATGAAATCCAAAACGAACAGAAATTAAATATGCAATCATAGCAAAAACATACAACAAGGTATAATATAAATGAATAAATAGATCTTAAAGCGAGTAATGCTTAGATTGAATATGAATATCAAGCTTAAAACGAAAAAAATATTTCCCTATTGAAGTATAAATGAAACTTAAAACGAACAGAAATTAAATAAACAATTAGTGCAAACAAACATACAATAGATATTAATGTAAATTAATAAATAAATCTTAAAACGAGTGAAACTTAAATTGAATATGCAAATCAAGCTTGAAACGAACAAAAATCACCACAAACAAGAGTTTAGGTATGACCTCCTTCTCTCACTGTAAAAGTCTAAAACCTACTGCGTCATTGGCGTTTTACTGAAAACCAATTTTATGACAAATATTTTCTTTTGTACTTGATATTGAAAATAAACATTAAAATTATAGTAACATTTTGATCTGATACAGCTTTCAGCAATTAATATCATTATGCATCAAATATTCAGTTTAATTTATTAAAGACGAATACAGTTTGCCTACAAACAAGTGTTTGGATACTGCCTCCTTTCCTAACTGTAAATAAAAACCAAAAGCCTACTGCGTCATTGGCGCTTAACTGAAAACGGATTATGTTACAAATATTTTCTTTTGCAGTTCTTATAGCATTGAAAATAAAAAATACAATCACAGTGAAATAAATTCTTGAACTGATGGATCTTTCAACAAGTAATATCATTATACATAAAATATTCAATTTGATGCTGTTTTTACTTTCCAAGACTGTTCAAGACGCATATAGTTTTCAGTAAAGCGCCAATGACGCAGCAGGTTTTAGACTTTTACAGTGAGAGAAGGAGGTCATCTCAAAATTTTCATCAGATTGGTTTTGAAAAAGAAGGCTTTGGGGGGGGGGGGGCTAGCTGCCCTCAGATCTCTTTTGACTATTAAAAAGTGAGCCCGAACTTTCAATATCCAATCAAATGAGCCCTTTCTGAAGTTTATTTGAGCATCCCTTTCAGGCGAACAATATATGCCCCAGAGCATAACTTACAACGCATGCCCCCTGGCCCTGGGGGGTTGTGACGACACCTGAGTTTTGTTATCTGACTTTTGAGAAATTTTTAACTTAATGGCTATCTCAAAATTTTTATTGGATGCATTTGGGGAAAAAGGCGTGGGGGGGGGGCTAGTTGCCCTTCAATCTCTTTTGACTCTAAAAAACTTAACTAGAGATTTGAATTTCCATTCAAATGAGCCATCTCTGAATTTTTTACGAGCTTCCCTTCAATAAGAACCATATATTTCCCCTGGGCATAACTTACAACACCTGCCTTCGGGCCCTGGGGGGCTGTGTTGACCCCTGAGTGTTTGTTATATGGTCATTGAACTATTTAAAAAAAAGCTGTATCAAAGTTCTTATCGGATTGGTTTGAGGAAAAAAGGGCGTGAAGGGGGGGGGGGGTAGGTGCCCTCCAATCTCTTTTGACTCTTAAAAAGTGACCTAAAACTTTCAATTTTCAATCAAACGATCCATCTTTGAAGTTAATACGAGCATCCTTTCCATAAGACCCATATATGCCCCCAGGGCATAACTTACAACGCCTGCCCCCGGGCCCTGGTGGGTTGTGTCGACACCGGAATTTTTGTTCTATGATCTTTGAACTATTTTTAACNGGGGGGGGGGGGCTAGTTGCCCTTCAATCTCTTTTGACTCTAAAAAACTTAACTAGAGATTTGAATTTCCATTCAAATGAGCCATCTCTGAATTTTTTACGAGCTTCCCTTCAATAAGAACCATATATTTCCCCTGGGCATAACTTACAACACCTGCCTTCGGGCCCTGGGGGGCTGTGTTGACCCCTGAGTGTTTGTTATATGGTCATTGAACTATTTAAAAAAAAGCTGTATCAAAGTTCTTATCGGATTGGTTTGAGGAAAAAAGGGCGTGAAGGGGGGGGGGGGTAGGTGCCCTCCAATCTCTTTTGACTCTTAAAAAGTGACCTAAAACTTTCAATTTTCAATCAAACGATCCATCTTTGAAGTTAATACGAGCATCCTTTCCATAAGACCCATATATGCCCCCAGGGCATAACTTACAACGCCTGCCCCCGGGCCCTGGTGGGTTGTGTCGACACCGGAATTTTTGTTCTATGATCTTTGAACTATTTTTAACAAAATAGCTATCTTAAATTTTTTATTGGATGCATTTGAGAAAAAAGGGTTTGGGGGGGGGGGCTGGTTACCCTCCAATATCTTTTGGTGCTTAAAAAGTGAACTAGAACTTTCAATTTCCAATCAAATGAGCCCTCTCTGAAGTTTATACGAGCATTCCTTCCATAAGAACCCTGTATGCCCCCAGGGCATAACTTATAACCCTTGCCCCTGAAGACTGTGGGGGGAGTGTCCTGCTCAAAAATATAATTTCCAGAACTTTCAACTACGTTGAACCATCTGAGCCCTTGCCCTGAGGGCTGTGTGGGAGTTGTCATCCTCAAAGACCTAATTTCCAGAACTTAAAACTACGTTTAATAAAATGGTTGTCTAAAAATTTTGATTGGATGTGTTTGGGGAAAAGGTGGGCGTGAGAGGGGGTTAGTTGCCCTCAAATCACTTTCGACTATTAAAAAGGGCACTAGAGCTCTTGATTTCCCATTGAATGAGCCCCTTTGAGGTTTCTACGGCGACCCCTTCCATATGAAGTGCCTCTGGGGAAAAAAATAATAAATAAATAATAATAATAAAACATTGGAGCCGTATGGCCTTTACTATAGGCAACGCTATAGCTTTGCCTCTGACAAGATATTGGAGGACAAGCAGCCCTTCTCTCAAGCCCATTCATTTTCCAAACGCATCAAGTCAAAATTTTGAGACTGCCATTTTGCTCAGCATAGTAGAACCGTCCAGCAACTATGTGTTTAGGGATATTAGGCATGTCAACCCCCCACAATTGCGAAATCGGCCCATTATGCTTTAAAACTAAATGTTGCTTTAAAATAAATCAAAAGGCATTGTTTTTATGGTTGCCAATAAGACACCTCAGTAATATATCGAGAACGACTGGGGGATTAAGTTGAAACTTTTGGGGATACTACTATTACTACTTACGCTCTTACAATTTAAATAAATAAAAAGAGTGTAAGTGTAACCAGGTTGTCAAAGAGCATTGGTAGAATCTTTAGAGAATGATATTAAGTTTTGCCTTTCAGGTCAACTTCAGAAGCTATGAAATTAAATTTAAATTTATTCTATTTTTGTAAGGATTAAAAATTCTTGAAAAATTTTTTCCAACATACAAATGGCAACCCATGTTGTGGATTCTTGTAGAAAAAAAACTGAAAATAAATACAAATTTATTTTTTCCATGAAGAAGACTATGTCAACAAAAAATGAACAGAAATATATTCAAAAAAATTTTTCCACGAGACAAGTTTTTCAAAGAAAAGTAAAGAGCTCCATTAAACCAAGAATGAGCAAAAAGTAAGTCAAATAATCTTCCAAGCTTAAAACTACCACAAATCACTATCAATAAATAAATGAAACTCAAAACGAGCAGAAATTACAATAAATAGCCGAGTCAAACTCAAAACGAGTAACCCACGGTCATTTGTTTGTTGTTTTTTATTTTTTCAGTGAAGCGCTAATTGTGTTCTGATCTTGAGAAGGCATTGGGGTTATCAGCAGTACTCATGTTAATTTTTGCTCGTTTGGAGTTTGACTCGGCTATTTATTGCAATTTCTTTTCGTTTTGAATTTCATTTATTTATTTTTGCTTTTCTTTGAAAAATTTGTCTTGCGGAAAAAGTTTTTTAAATTAATTGGACAATAGGTTTAAGATAATAGTTCATTTTTAAGGACTTTTTGCATATTTAGCGAGGAATGTAACGCTGAGGGCAGTCCCCCTCAACGCTGAGTAAATTGTTATGGGGCAGAAAGGGCTGGTGGCAAATTCCCCCCAGACCCAGTTTGACCCCCCCCCCCAAGCTTAAATCTAGTATCTTCAAAAATCTTGTCAAAACTAAGATAGGTCTACATAATTCAAGTATCCACAGAAACAGATCAGTTTGTTTTTTTTTGCATAGCCTTTGCTTTTATGACACTATATGGCTTATTTTTACTTTTTCGCTGTCATTTTTACTTGACTTGGAAAAATCAGCTCCAACTCTTTAATTATCCTATCAATAGTGGCGCATAATCCTTTCAATAGTGCCGGAATAGTGGCAAACACAGTCCTGCATACTCTTTCTTTCTCATCCCCTGCTGAAACATTTTATCCTTTGTATTAGGTTTTCTACATCTCATCAAACTGTACAAGTAGAAACAAAAAAAAATTAAATAATCTTTTCCCAATTTGGGCCTAAGATTAATTAAACCAAAAAGGATTATTCAGCCAATTTTCTTATGGGTTTGCAAGTCTTTAAGAATATCTACCCGTAACCAGAAGGACACTCTCAAGGGGTTTTGTTTTCAGGCATATTATTGAGCAGTCTATAAATTCTTTGCTCTTCGGCACCCTAGTCGGGGCAACAGTTTGTTAGTAGGGGAAAAAGTCGGGGCAACAGTTTGTTAGTCTTGTTGCCAAGGATTTCAAGGATTCTAAAAAAAAAGATTCTAAAAAGCCGGTTACTACATTTGGTGCTCATGAAAGTCAATGAACTAATGCAAGTGACAGGATAAAGACTTAATAAATATTGGGTACCATGGGGAGTATTACGTGCTAAAATTGTTGCACTAGCAAGACAGAGGTCAATCGTATATTATATTGAAGAAAACAGAGCCATGTCTCTGATAATCTATTATTTCTAAAATCCCCCCCCCCCACAAAAAAGAAAAAAATATCAGATTTAAAAAATAGATAATCTATTGTGGTTATAATGTATAAATGGCTGCCCTACAAGGAGATGGTTCTCACTAAAATTGAGTCTGGGACAGTGAAAATAGTCCCGGTTTTGTCTGCAATTAGTAAAATTAGTCTCCAGATACTAAACACAACAGCTCCAAATGCTAAATTGTCTTCAGCATTCTGAAGCAGTCGCACTTGATTTGACCAGTTTCTGAAACTTTTTGAGCAAATATTGAGCAAATTTTTGAGCAAACCCCTTTTTGAGCAAATATTGGACTAGGAGGTTTATATCCGGATCTGAAAATAAAGAAGTTATTAGTCTTATTCTCTAATTTAAAAAATAAATAAAAAGCAATTTAAGTTACAAAGGTGCTTTATAAAATTTTGAATGTGCACAAAAATCTTCCCTTTGTCATAAAAATTCTTGTTTGCTCATTTACAAAAGTAAAGGTAATTTTTTTTCTCATCGAATAATAGTCTGGTGAAGCATATTTGTAGCTGATTTTTCACCGTCGTTCCATTTATTTTAAATTTGGGTTAAAATTGAAAAAGGATAAAGACTTAATAAATATTGGGTACCATGGGGAGTATTAAACCAGAACCTACACCTAACCTAACCTAACCTAACCTGACCTGTATAGGTTCTTCTAAAATGTCAGAAATTTTTGAATTGAATTTATCAAGTATTTTGGGCAATAGGTTGCATCAAGACTGGGCTGGGTAATTGTAGACAGAGAAAAGCCAAGACAGATAGTCCAAGTAACGTCTGCGGGGAAAGAAGACCCTGTTTGAGGGGGTAACATGTTCGGCACGCTAGGTTCTTCTAAAATGTCAGAAATTTTCTGACAAAACAGAATGTTTCTGATATAACAGAAACATGTCTGTAATGTCAGAAAGTGTTTCTTAGCGTTAGCTAGGGTGTAGGGACATGATTGGAACACCTTTATAAGCAAATTTAAACCAATTTAAACCAATTTAAACAACTAGATTTCATTGACCGGTACCCAGGTCAATAGTCTTTGGGATTTAAAATTGGCGTAGTTTTCGGACCCAAACAGGGTGGCAAACACAGTCCGCCAGTCTTTTTGCTTAAGTCCTCAGCCTCTCTATTTTAGCCATCTATCTCAGACATGAAGTATCTGTATCAAACTCAGGCCATCTGTCTAAAATTTCGATCAACAACAGCTTAACATTCTGATTTTACTCGAAAAGGGGGGTGGGTCTGATTTTACTATACTGATCTTATTACTAGATGAAAATGTCCTATTATTTTAGATAATGAAATACAATCAAGGTAAATAATCAATGCGAATCCGAATCCCCAATCTGGATCTTTCAGGTCCGAATTTGGGACTTTCGGGACAGTATCTAATGCCTGCCAAATATTCACACGCGCGTTTGCAGTATGGAAGTGTACTGGCCAGAAACAGATATAGCCTACTAGGAAGATATGTTTTCAAAATGACCGTGATACGCGGGGACCAAGTTCATCACCGTACCAAAAACAAATTAGCATCGGAACAGCAGTTTACTAATACCGGTACCCTAGGAAATTCACTATATACTTCTCCTGTTCAAATATTTTTTTTCAATTTAGTTTTCAGTAGTGGCACCAAGCACTAATTTATGAACATTTAGAGGGTGGGGACAAGGTAGGGGCTTTTTCAATAATGAAGATACAAAAAAAGGTCTTTTCCGAAATTTAAGATTTTCTGTGCTAAAAGAAAATCCAAAAAAGACATTTTTCAATATCTAGGGAGAGAATAATTTTTAGTCTTCCTCCTTCCTCCGGGCTCACAAGAATAATTGTGAGCCCGCCTATTTCAAAAACTGCGGGAAGAAATTGGCAGCCCGGATAGATCTCTTCTGGTTTTAGATGTGTGATAGAGATATTTTAGATACATGGGAAAAGTACTGCCACGGTTAGTGAAATTGTGTAATGAAGTTACAATTTAATTGGAAGGAAAAACTGAATATATTAAACATCTGCAGGACGACGAATTAATTCTCAAGCTCAACTATTCGGCGGCAATTTTTTCCAAATGTAAGGAATTCAATTTGTATTTGCAAGGTTCAAACGGATCAGACATTTTTACAGACATTCCTGTATCCTTAGACTCTAATGATACCGGAATTGATAAGCTGCTGTATCGACTTTAGTGTCTTTGAGCTCCGAATTTAGTAAGCTGTTAACCAGAGTTTAGATTTAAAGGGCTGGGCACAAGTAGCTGATTTCGGGAACTGATTTCCAAATCAGCGCCGATTTTAAAAGAAATCGGCGTCGATTTGAGCTTGAAAAATTTTCTAGTTTTCGGCGCCGATTTACAAAATCATTGCTGATTTTCATCATGATCATCCACAAAAAAAATAGGGATACAAATAAATAGTCAGCCAGAGGTATCTGTGGTGAAAGACCCCACTACTGAGCTGAGAACTAAACTGAGAACTAAGCTGAGATCAATCAAGCAACTATTAATAAACTTCAGTTGACTGTTTGTGTCCATGATTTTTTGTTTTGAAAATTTTGCGCAATAAATTTTTCTTTCAACAAATTTTTCTTACCGCTATCGTTTGTCCACTGATGCTAAAATCGGTTCCCAAAATCAGCTACGTGTGCCTAGCCCTTAAGTGAACAACAACGCGCTTGCTGAAGGTCAACTTTAGTGAAAACTTATGCTTAATATAAACAAATAGAGACCAACAAATATTAAAACAGAAAAGCTAGTTTATTCAATTGAAATTTAATATTGACGTTAAAATTAGCGTTAACGGTTAACACGAAATTAAAAGAAATAAGGAGTAAAAAACAGCCATGCTTCCGCGGTTCCGTTTTTGGAGGACTTACTACTTACTTAATTCTCATGCTGACTTGGCGACAGAGTTGAATATGTCCAAAAACGTATATTACGCCTAAGAAAATTCAGAGCCTCTTTGTATCTGGCTTATATTTTGCTCTGAACGAATATGTACGAATAATGTGAAGTAGGCGATTAGTGCTTATAGCCTTAACAAGGAGACTAGAAAAAGAAAGAAAGGGGTCTCTTTCAAAAACATTGTACATAAATTAAGACAAGGTGAAACCTGTTTCCTCACAATTTATGTAGAATCTTTCTAATGTTTAGGATCAATATTACCCTTACTGCAAGCTAGAAGATAAGGAAGATGTGGGAAACAAGCCAATAAAAGTCAGTGACTTTGTTTTAGTTGGACTTGCAGGTAGAAAGAGTGCTAAGTGTTTCTTTGCTGCAAAAGTTTTGAAGGAATATATAGTTGAACTTGATGTTCTATTATTGAAGTGCGTAGAACCGAGCAAACTTGTGCTTACCGAAGAATCGTGCGTTTTAAAGTCCGAGGTTGTAACAGGATCAGGTAAGCCCTCAGTATCGGGTGGGACTTCAAGACTTGCCGAAAGGCTGACGTTTGGTGTTGACCTTTCAGGATACAAGATGTGTTAATCGGTAGTAGTGTTCCATCTAATGAGATGGCTGTAAACAGTAAATTTAACTAGGATTTGATTTAGAGACGGTGGGTCCTTGAGTAGGCTACTGTCCTAAGTATGTTTATTTCTTGCATCTGAATTCTGAAAGACAATTAAAAATCTGATAAACAACAAATTCTAGGACTAATTCTAGAGGACTTAAAGCTTTTCTTGACTTGAGTTAAGACGGTGGTGAACGTGGGGCAATCTGTGGCGAACGTGAACCGGGGTGGCCCTGGTTCGCCATTTTTGAACTGCATCAGTGTAACCCATTTTTCTCCTACATCCAGAAACATTGGTGGGCAGGGATTGATTTTGGAGATACCCCAAACATGAATATATGCATGGCAACTTTCAGAATTATTTAAAGTCGAAAATTGTGTTTACAAAAAATAAATAACCAGAAAAGTTGCGAACGTGGGCTGGTCTCCCCCTGTTTAAAAAATATATTATTACCAATTATATGCCATCCTTTATATGGTCTTCTACAGCACAGGGCCTTTCCATTTCCTTTACCAATCCCAAGGCCAACTAGAGGAGTAGTTAAGCCATCTATGATCTGACCAATTAGTAGCAGCGTTCCAGCTTGAGTGCTTCCCATATTGAGTACGTATTGAAAATACACAAGAAGATATGTAAACCAGAGACACGAACAGAAATCATTTAAAACGTGGCCAAGACTGTAGCAAATTTTTATTTTCAATTTGACATGACTCTTTTCTTCTTGAAAGTCATTGTTTGGCGCTGATTTCATCTTCTCCTAAAAAAAAAAAAAAAAAAAAAAAAAAAAAAAAAAAAAAAAAAAAAAAATTGAACCGCCGAAGTCCAGGGAACTTGTCAATCATGCGTAAGTACTAAAACTCAGTCGCCCGCCTGCAACTTTCAATTCAATTTAATTCACGAAAAAACATAACACAAACATCAATAATAATAAACATACTTTGGCTCTCAAGTTTCTGTCTACATCCACCAAATTGATTTTAATTCAAAATGCTTCATGCTTAACTCTTTACTACTTCCTGTGAACTTGCTACTTCTTTGGAATATTTTTTATGACTCCCTCCTGCCCATAGGCGTACGTAGCTTCTTCTTTAGGGGGGGGCAGCCGATTCTATGATGAAGGGTGGGGGTTGAAGTTGTATTGGAAGTTCACAAAACCTTACAATGCCAGCAAGTTCTATCATGCCTATGAAATGTTTATTAATAAGTAATCACCAAAAATCATAAATCATGAATAAGCTTCAGCATTACTCTTCTGGATTAGAGCTAAATCTTTCCAAGACATTAGTGATAATTTCTTCTTGTTTTCACTTTTATTCTGTCATTCCAGCTGCTTATTTCCAGCTTTTTCAACCATCTACCTTTTATCAACTGCTTTTTTAGCCATCTACCTTTTTTCAACTGCTTTTTCAACCATCTGCTTTTTCAGCCATATCTGGTGTAAATTTGAAGATCTAGGGGGCAGCTGTCCCCCTGCCCCCTCCCCCCTTCGTATGCCCATGGACTCCTGCCAAGGATGGGGCAGGACTCCTGCCCCATCTAAGGATTACCAATTCCTTTTGGTTCCAATTTGATCGCCTGTAAGCCCATTTTTTGGTAACCTATCATAATTTGGTTATTATTATTTTTCTTTTATATTTTATGTATGTATTATCATTTTTAATTCAGTTATTTATTTATTTTTCTATTTTTTTTTCTTCTTCTTTTTTTACTATTATTATTATTTTAAATATATATAGTATATACTTTATCTATTTTTGGTTTATTTATAATAGTTTTAATCAAATAGTTGAGGTTTATGTAAATAGTTGAGTTAATAGGTAAGTAGTTACGTGGAGTTTCGCGCGATCACAAACCTTCGTAGGTTTTCTACAGCGTGAATGTGTTGTTTAATTTATTTATTTGTTTATGAATGTGGATTAATCAACTTATATGAACTTATATATGAACTTATATTTTTCATTAAGCAAAACAGGACCTAACCACCTTAATTTTCATTATAGTTACTGCGAGATAGCAAGATTGTGCAGCACCAAGGTGCTCGATCTCTGAAATGTTGAGCAACAAATAGGCGGCAATTTTAGCCCAAGTACACGATATCAGTTTAGAAGTACTAAAAGACGAGTTGCACTGCATCTGAGTTCAAAGGCTAACCAAGCAGTGGCCAATTTGCGCCTAGACAAATATAAATTTTATACAAAACAAACTCCTACTGTATACTGTAGATCCAGGAGTGACGGTTAGACAGTTTTGCATTGTTACATTGTGACATACCAACTAATAATACCAAGGTCAATTTATTTTTTTAAAGGGAAGGAAAAGGGTATCTAAAGCCTCGAAAAGTATTTTGTGTTTAAATTGTCTAGTGCTCTATAAGATGACCTTCAAAGGTATATAGATTGCAAATTTTCTAACCTGAACCCACTTCAATTGGAGGAATACATTTAGACTAAGTTTGTGCTATGGATACTGACTAGGGGGGGGTGTGACAACTACCGTCTGATTTTAAAAAAGGCATCTTTTAAAAGAAATGTTCGCTTTAAGTATTTTGGAAAAAAAAGTTATAACTAAAAAGCCGTAACAAAAAGAGATTCTTGTAGGGGGTGAGGATGAGCTTCCTCATAGTTGGACGAATCCTGTTTTATTGTCTAAGTCAAATATGTATAAATGAGCCTTTACTCCCAATGCAATGTCATACATAAGTCAAACTTTAGCCTTAATGCCAGGAGGCTCAGAAGGCAGAGATGGGTGTCCACATATATAGGATAACCATAAACATTTTATTAAAATTTCAAACGTTTTGAAACACTGTCGGTCATTTCTTACCCCCAAGAGTGTTCTTAGGAAATTATTCGTTAAACTTTAAAGTAAAGAACCGGGAATTGATGTGGCCAGCGGTGCCCCTAATATCAACGACAATGTTCGCTTGTTTTATGCTTAAATTCCATTTGCTTTTCAGTTTAAAAAGCAATTCCAATTAGTTATATAACTTAAACCATGTTTTAGCCTTTGATAATGCTCAAATATCATAAGAGAGTTATAGATTTTTTCCAGGGAAGACGAAAGCAATCCACCAGTAAGGGGGGGGGCTGTCTTCTGTCAAATATTATCCGTATATCTACATTTGAGTTTTCTTTGGGAAGGGTGGAATGGTGTAGATAGGGGTCAGTGCCCCTCTTGCTTCTCCTAGGTACACCATATTGCTACTCATCCTAGCACCAGAATCGATTATGAATCTCAATATAAACAAAATGTGAAAAAGTTTCTCACCCTTTCTTCGGAATTTCTTGCAGATGGTTACTCAAGCTAACCTAATACGTTACTAATACCTGGGGTATTATTCCATCAGTAACCCTTATGTAACCAGGTTGAATGTATTGAACCCTCTTGTGGATTCAAATGGTGTTTAGCTGTTTGCTTTTAGTAATTTTTTCCAGTTAAGCAGAGGGGTATTCCATAATCGGGTAGTCAATGATAATAACAAGAATTTTAATGTAATTTAAGAATCACTTGATATAGTGATTGATCAAATCTTCTGTCGTACGTGCCATTCTTATAAAGGGTTTAAATAAATTCTTATCAAGAAATGACCTCAAATGCTTTTCACCATAGCTCCTCCCCATCTGTCTTGTGTCCAATTTAGTCATTTCAGATTTGCATACAGTTTTGGTTCGCATAATTTTTTAAATGTCCAGTTTATTGTCATACTCGTCATCAGAAACATGCAAAACGTAATATTTTTGGATGCAAAGTCCTCACTGTCACAAAATCAGAACATTTTATTATATTTCCTATAATTGGCCTTTTAATTAAGTTGTTTTCCCATAAAATTTATCCCTACCTTTCCATGCTAATGACACAAAACCTCAATATACTTTTGCGTTAAACCCCGTAATGAAATCCGTATTATATTAGGGAAACATATGAAGCAGTATTAAAACATTTAAAACTAAGGAGCTTCGATAGAAACATAATAAGAAATGACTGTAAGGTTTATATTTTATTTTCCTCATTCGTTAGAGTATTTAATTTTTCTCTGACATTATATCATTTCAGAATGGGACAGTCCTTTCTGATTCTCCTAAATTATACTTTCCTAAATTTCAGATTAGTTGTATTTTAAGTTAAAAAATAGAAATGATAATCTATGAAAATTTCTGTCTATATGCCCTTAGGGCAAAATACGTCTTAGTCGAAAAGAACAATAAACATAACGCTTTTAGATTATCACTTTACTGTTTAGTCTTTGTTGTCTAGGGGTTACTTAAGAAACTTTTAGCAAAATAAAATGTATTTTTTTTTGGGGGGGGGGGAGAGGGTTTCGGTTTCCGTTCAAGCTCTGTGTTTGCCTAAGTACAAGCATATGAAAACATCAGTACCAGTAGTTAATTTGTTTGAGCTAGTTATAGATTTTTCGCTTGGAATTTTTTGCTACTTCTATTATAATTATTTTTTTCTTGAAAAAGTCTATTCGCTTGGGCTTAAATGAACTTTGTTATTAATACATTCTCAGACCACACTGGCTATACATGATAAATGAAACTCCGAGAAAAAAGAAACTAACAAAATGAAAAATAAAATCAAAAAGGGTGAAAAAACGAGGATTTTGTCAGCCAGTGGCAAACTATGAAGAAGACAAAATAAGCAAATATTTCGACAAGGACCTCTGCCAAGTCGTCCTCAATGCTAAACAAAAAAGAAGACAAAGAAAAGAAAAGAAAAAAAAAATTCGTTTTTTTTTCTTTGTCTTCTTTTTTGTTTAGCACTGAGGACGACTTGGCGGAGGTCCTTGTCAAAATATTTGATTATTTTGTGTTCTTCATAGTTCGCCACTGGCTGACAAAATCCTCGTTTTTTCACCTTTTTTGATTTTATTTTCCATTTTGTTAGTTTCTTTCCTCTCGGAGTTTCATTTAACTTTGTTATTTAAATAGTTCTCGTGTAAGTAGCGGAAAAAATACTAAATGTTAGCCCAAGTATAGAATCGGAAGAATATGTGAACCTCTACTCAAGGTTTCTGGACGCCAAGTTGTCAGAAACTTTGATTCTGGCAAAGTTTATTTATACTATTGAAGCAAATAAATTACAGTATTTTCAGTCCTAGAAGATTACTGGAAAGAATGAATGAAGAAGGAAATAATGCATAATAATGGCTGGGGGTTTTGAAGGATTATAGTGTCAGACTATTCTCTGAAATTTTATAAGTAGAATATTTTTTTAATGATGTCCTTTGCTTAACTGCAGCCTCGGATAAGCTAAAGAAGCTTCGGCTCTTTTTCGTCTTCTTATTATGTGTAAATCTCTATTCTAGTTTCAACTCAATAGGTTAAAGATGAACTTTCACAAGGGACAATCAAATTCGGTATTTCTATATACAAAATTAGGATATTTTTCATCTTAACAAAAGCAAATTCGTTCAATGAAATAAGTTGGTTTCATGCTTCGTAAAAGCTGTCATCTATAAGGGTTATTTTTTAAATATAAATACTTTTTTGGAACACACTCAGATTACAAATCATAGGTTGCAACAATGAAATTCATTCAATATTTTTGGGTTTAAATTCTTGGCACATAGTTGGAATTAAAAAGAGAATATATTTTTGTATATCTCCAGTATTTAAATAAAACTTAGACCTGACAAAAAATATGTAGCATTCAATAGAAATAGCCTAGACTATACATTCTCAGTATAACTAGCCTATTGTTCATAAGGTAATGACGTTGGGTGCCAAAGTAAATGTTCCAAAATATGTATTCCAAAAAACAACGGAATATTTTTTTGTCACCTACTTAATTTCTCTTCATTAAAATTTCTGTAAATTAAAAAAGCAAATAGTTGTAACTAAATAGGCAAAGGAAACACAAATCTTTTTGCAATATTACTACTTCAATCAAAATTTTTCCACTTACAAATATTATCCGCAAAAAATTTCTATATTTTTGTATTAAATAAATAAACTATTTATGAAGAAACATAATACGAACACACAAAAGTACGCTAAGAGAGGATGGTTAAATTCCATTTGTCTTGCCCCCCCCCCCCAAAAAAAATAATCTAATATTCGATAAGATCCCCGAGTAGAGTCAATGACCTGTCACTTCAACTGTAGAAAAAAAACACTCTAAAGATGAATAGGCAAGGACTTACTCTTTGGAAGAAAGCAACTTCAAAAACCAGCTGATAAGTGATAACATTAACAATTTGCAAAAATCAGCTAAAACAGTAAAATAGATTCGAACCTACTGTTTTTATCTTATAAAACACTAAATTGCTAAAGATAGCTTTGAAACAGCTGTGGTAAAGAACAAATGAGGTTTTAGCTTCACTATTAAAATTTATGAATGACTTCTTTATTGTTTACAAATGATTTCCTCTGTTTTATTAACTCTGAGAATAACTGAGCAAAACTTCTTTAACTAAACCAGTATTAGGACTTCCACAATTGAGAACTATCTAAGATATTAAACGCCAAAAGTTTGTGTTGACAAGATTATAGTTGTAATTAGACCCTGGCGCCGCGCCGATGAGGGAAGACCGGCGGCGGTGGGGCCAAAAACAGCGCGCCGCGCCCCGCCACCAGTAAGACGTCGGCGGCACGCCGCCGGCGTGATCAATGTTGACCGCAAACATTAACGTTTTCATCTGTCTTTCTCAAATCACAGCTACAATTTACAAAAGATTCGAGCCTATTCATGAGTTCAAAACTTCACAAGTCGCTGGTTGGCTACTGATCTTCTTTGTTATTCATCAAGAGAAGTAGAAATCTGGTAGAAACGAAATGGATGTGGCGTTTCAGAATCCTTGCATAATAGTTGAAGTATCTATTAGCTATGTATTCTTAACATAAATAATTATCAAAATTAGTAGTTTTTTCATCGAGCATTACTGCACACAAAACTTCAAATACTGTATCACAAAATCCGTCAGTTTATCTGAGTAAAAACTTTGAATATAAATTTGAACTTAGAAGCTTAATTTTTTCATAATGCCCTTTGGCAATATCTGCTTTGTCACCTTTAAAACAGTTGAAATGGGCGACTTTGATATTGATCGTTTTGTTTTTGCTCTTTTAGAGTCCTAAAAAGCATTCCTTGTATTAAAAACGGGTATTAATAACAATTTAAAAAAAAATACATCAAGTATAACTCACGAAAATCTTGTTAATTTTTAAATTATCATAGGGGTTGGACAAAGATGTTGTACGGAGTAATTTTGCTTGCCTTCTTCCTTCTTTAATTTACATGTGTTGATTCATATTTCAAAACATTATTCAACTTTCGAAATATACCATACATAAAACATAAAACAGTATTTACAATACACAAAAGAACACGCAATTGCAAGCAGAAATATATGTAAAACACAAAAACACATCAACCTGTCCTACCAATTTTTTCCAAAATCATTTATAATCATTTTGAATAGGATAACTTAAAATTTCAAAAAATAATCAAGCATCAGTTCCCAATGACGAAGTGTGGATGATCCACCTCAGTACTGGAAGGAAAATGGAAGTTAATTTCCAATCAATGTGCCAGTCTCAACCAATTAGCTTGGTCGAACTTAAATGAATTTATATAATGGACGATATCAGAGAATTGAACAGCTTTTTGAAAAGCATGCATAGCAATTCAACGTAATCTTGCATGATTCGAATATGTTTCTCAATTATAATTAAACTAAAATGAAAACATTATGACGTTAGAAACTTTTAACTAAGACAGTGAACGTTTAGAAATTTTCCTTAGGGGTATTCTCATTGAATTTCCTTTCTTTTAAGATCGTGGCAACGCGTGACGGGTAAGCTGGTATACTAATGAAAGTCCAAATATTAGTATGTGTAAAAAAAAAGGTATTTTTCAAAATAGTGTGGAGGGACAAACAATCTAGGGGTCAACTGGTCGGAAAAAATTCCTTCAGTCAAACTTGGAAGTCTATTCTAACTGCGGGATGTGGCTATAATTTTCATGAATAAAAATCAACTTATCCACTTTGTGTGGACTGAGGCTGTTTTCAATAAGAAAATTCAAAATATTATTATTTGAATATAATAATTCCCTATCCCCCCCCCTATGGACGCCACCTTGATATGATACCGTCTCTGCTTTAAATTAAAAAAAAAACATTTTTTGGCATCTCTGCTTTCAATAAAAAAAAAATCAAAGTACTATCACTTAAATATAAT
>JAQQPU010006312.1:31844-43185 GCA_029168905.1 Artemia sp. Kazakhstan ARC1039 | reverse complement strand
TTTTTTTTCCAGGGGTGATCGTATCGACCCAGTGGTCCTAGAATATCGTGGGAGGGCTCATTGGAATGGAAATTAAAAGTTCTAGTGCCCTTTTTAAGTGACCAAAAAGAAATGGAGGGCAACTAGGCCCCCTCCCACGCTCATTGTTTTCCCAAAGTCACCTGATCAAAACTTGTAGATAGCCATTTTGTTCAGCTTGTTCGAAAATATTATAAGTATGTCTTTTAGGATGACTTAATCCCCCGAAGTTCCCGGGAGGAGGGCTGAAAGTTATGAACTTTACCCAATGTTAACATACAGTATTGGTTATTGGGAAGTATACAGTACAGACGTTTTCAGGGGATATTTCTCCTGGTAGTGAGGGGGGGGGTCGAGCAGGCACGTACGCAGGGAGGGGGGCCTCCAGGCCCGCCCTCCCCAAATCTCACGATTTTTTCATTTTCCCATAATTTTCTGATTTTTCTCATAGAATAATGGGTTTGAAGGATTTGCCCCCCCCCCCGAAACAAATTCCCGCGTAAGTGCCTGGGGTCGGGGGTTATGTAGGAGGATCTTTCCATGAAGGAAGTTTTCATGGGGGAAGGGACATTGCTATGAAGGGGACACCGGACTTCCCAGCATTATTTAAAAAAAGATCAGATATTAAATATAAAAAAACAAGTTTTTCAACTGCAACAGCAGCAACATCAAAACTTTAAACAAACAGAAAATATTACATATATGATTGGGTTCACCCCCTAGTCAATACCTCACTCTTTAAGCCAGAGATTTTTTAGTACTTTCATAAGAGCTATTTATATTAATGGCCTTTGTGATTAAGCGGTCATTTTTAAAGAATTGGATCAAAATTCGAACTTTCGCTTAAAGAGCAAGGTATTGACTAGGGGGCGAACCCCCTAATATACGTATTAAAAATATATGAATATAGAAGTTCGTTACGTAGGTTAATTCGTAAGTTACGCATATTTATTACTAATAAAAACGTTCGTAAATAAAATGAAACAAGTTTCGAGAAAGCCATTTAACCAAATAAAAGTAAATTAATATGAAAATTTTGTTTTAATTATTCATGTACTGTGAGCCAAGATCAAAACCTGCATTTATTCAAAAACGTTCAAAAATTAAATAAAAAAAAAACAAGTTTTTTTAACTGAAAGTAAGGAGCGACATTAAAACTTAAAACGAACAGAAATTATTCCGTATACGAAAGGCGCTTTCCCCTCCTCAACGCCTCGCTCTTTACTCTAAAGTTTTTATTGTTTTAAAAATTAAAGTTGTGAGACAGAGTCAAACTTTAGCGTAAAGAGCGAGGCGTTGAGGAGGAGAAAGCCCCTTTCGTATACGGAATAATTTCTGTTCGTTTTAAGTTTTAATGTCGCTCCTTACTTTCAGTTAAAAAAACTTTTTTTTTTTATTTAATTTCTGTCAAGATCGAATAAACCTGAATGATCTTATAATGCTAGACTACAACTGTGGGTAAAATTGCTCAGATAAAAACGAAATTATTTAGATTTCCCGTGGGTAGGAATTACGTGATTAGCTATACGGATATAATACTGTTCCTTTTCGCGTCTCTCATAATATCTATTCATTTAAGGTGTATTCTACCTATAAAGAAAAGACGAATCAACGTTATTTAAAGAAGCGTTTGTATCTATAATAAGCTATAGTTTTTGGATAAATACTATATCATACTTCCAAGCCACGATTTATCCTATGATTCAACGATTAGCGTTAGACATTTAAAGAGGATAAACCCAAAGTATGTGCCATAGTAAAGGAAAAAACCATCAGTAATCAAGGATTACGCTAAAAGTGAAATTTCTATTAAAATTGCGTGCCATTCATACTAATAGAGAGAATAGACCTTGTTTAGTATCGTAAAATACTCTAAGCTATTAGTTCAAGCCTTCCCTGAAATCAGAGGCAACACTATAGCGTTGCCTGTAGTAAAGGCCATTAATCAAATGTTTTTTTTTGTTTTGTTTTTTTTTTTCAGAGGCACTTCATATGGAAAGAGTCGTCGCATAAACTTCGGAGGGGGCACATTTGATTGGATATCGAGAGTTATAATGCCCTTGTGAGTTAAAAGTGATCGGAGGGCAACTAGCCCCCCTCACGCCCTTTTTTCCACATGCATCCGATAAACATTTTGAGACAGCCATTTTGTTAAAAATAGTTCGAACAAAAACTCCGGTGTCGACACAACCCCCCAGGTCCCGGGAGCAGGCGTTATAAGTTATGCCCTGGGGTTATATATGGTACTTTATTGAGGGGAACCAGCCCCCCCTCCCCCGCCCTTTTTCCAAAATGTATCCGATAAAAATTCCGAGATAGCCAAGATCATATAGTTCATATAGTTTCATTAAAAGTAGTTCAAAGATCGTGTAAAAAAAACCGGTGTAAAAAAAAAACAGGGCTCGGGGATAGGCGTTGTAAGTTATGCCATGGGGACATATATGATTATTATGGAAGACATGCTCTTATAAACTTCAAAGAGGGCTCATTTGATTGGAAATTGAAAGTTCTATTTCACTTTTTAAGAGCCAAAAGAGTTCGGAAGGCAACTAGCCCCCCACGGCCTATTTTCCCCAAACCCATCCGATAAGAAATTCGAGACAGCCATTTTTTTCAAAATGGTTCAAGATCATATAACGAAAACTCCTGAGTCGACACAATCCTTCAGGGCCCGGGATAGAAGTTGTAAGTTATACCCGGGGGGGGGGCATATATAGCTGTTATGGAAGGGATGCTCGTATAAACTTCAGAGAGGGCTCATTTGATTGGAAATTGAAAGCTCTAGTTCAGTTTTGAGAGTCGAAAGAGATCAGAGAGCAACTGTCCCCCACGCCCCTTTTCCCCCAAATTCATCTGATAATAATTTTGAGATAGCCATCTTGTTTGAAATAGCTCAAAGGTCAGATAACAAAAACTCCGGTGTCGACAAAAACCCCAAGGTCCCGAGGGCAGGCGTTACAAGTTATGCCCTAGGGGTATAAAAGATTTTTATGGAAGGAATGCTTGTATAAAATTCAGAGAGGGCTCATTTGAATAGAAATCGAAAGTTTAGTTCACTTTCTCAAAGTCAAAAGAGATCGGAGGACAACTAGCCCCTACCCCCTCCATGCCCTTTTCTTCCCCATACCCATCCGATAAAAATTTTGAGGTAACCATTTTGTTAAAAATAGTTCAAACATCATAGATTAAAACTCCGAGGTCAAGAAAACCCCCCAGGTCCGGGGACAGGCGTGGCAAGTTATGCCCTGGGGGCATATATGGCTCTCATAGAAGGGATGCTCGTGTAAACTTCAGAGAGGGCTCATTTAATTTAAAATGCAAAGTTCTAGTTTTAGTTCACTTAGTTCACTTTTAAAGAGTCAAATAAATAGTCAAAAGAGCTCGAAGGGCAATTAGCCCCCCCCCCCAACAATCTTTTTCCCCAAACCCATCCGATAAAAATTTCGAAATAGCCATTTTGTTAAAAATAGTTTAAACATCAGATAATAAAAACTCCGAAGTTGACACAAACCCATTTTTTTTACTTTGATATTGTCACTGTGATCTTAGTTTTGTTACTTTGACGAACTTTTGATTTTGAAAAAAAGTTTGATTTTGGAATAAGAAATTTTTAAAAACTTGAAACTTTTTGCAATAAAAAACGAACAAAAATTATTAAAAAACTTTCTGAAAAAGAAGTTTTTAAAAGAAAAGTAATTCCAATTTTGAACTTAAGATCAGCAAATGCAAATACCTTTTAAAATTCAAACTCCAAACGACCAGAGATTACTATTGAAGAATAAATGAAACCCAAAATGAACAGAAATTAAATAAACAATCAAAGCAAAAAAAAGTAAAACAAGTAATAATATAAATGAATAAAAAACGGACGAACAGAAATTAAGTAAACAATCATAGCAAAAATATAGAACAAGTAATAATATAAATGAATAAATAAATCTTAAAGCAAGTAATGCTTAAACTGAATATGCAAATCAAGCTTAAAACGAAAAAAAAAACATTGTGCTAATGAAGCATAAATGGAACCCAAAACAAACAGAAATAAACAATCAATGCAAACAAACATACAATAGATACTAATCTAAATGAATAAATAAATCTTAAAACGAGTTAAACTAAAATTGAATATACAAATCAAGCTTGAAACGAACAAAAATCGCTACAGACAAGAGTTTGGGTATCATCTCCTTCTCTCACTTTAAAAGTGTAAAACCTACTGCGTCATTGGCGCTTTACTGTAAACTATATATGTCTTAGACAGTCTTGGAAAGTATAAAGAAAATCAAATTAAATATTTGATATATAATGATATTAATTGTTGAAATATCCATCAGTTCAAGATTTTATTTCACTGTAATTTTATTTTCATTTCAATGCTGTAAGAACTGGAAAAGAAATTATTTGTAATATAAATCATTTTCAGTGAAGCGTCAATGACGGAGTAGGCTTTAGGTTTTTATACTTAAGGAAGGGGGCAGTTTCCCAACTCTTGTTTTCAATGAAACTATATTCGTCTTAAATAATCTTGGTAAGAACTAATAAATTAAAACTGAATATTTGATGTATAATGATATTAATTTTTGAAAGCTCATCAGTTCAAAATTTTAACTTTAATTTTAATGTTTATTTTCAATATCAAGTACAAAAGAAAATACTTGTAATATAATTCGTTTTCAGTAAAGCGCCAATGACGAAGAAGGTTTTAGAATTTTACAGTGAGAGAATGAGGTGATACCCAAACTCGTGTTTGTAGTAATTTTTGTTCGTTTCAAGCTAGATTTGCATATTCAATTTAGGTCTCACTGGTTTTAAGATTTATTTATTCATTTACATTAGTATCTATTGTATGTTTGTTTGCATTGATTGTTTATTTAATTTATGTTCGTTTTAGGTTTCATTTGTACTTCAATAGCAAAACATTTTGTTTCGTTTTAAGCTTGATTTGCATATTCAATTTAAGTATTACTCCCTTTAAGATTCATTTATATCATAACTTGTTGTATATTTTGTTTTGCTATGATTGTTTATTTAATTTCTGTTCGTTTTGGGCTTCATTTATTCTTTATTAGTAGTTTATGGTCATTTTGAGTTTAAATTTGAACAGGTATTTGTATCTGCTGATCTTAAGTTTATGATGGCCTTTACTTTTCTTTGAAAAACTTCTTTTTCGGAAAGTTTTTTTTTAATTAGTGTACTATAAAGCCTTAATCCCCTTTGTGACGGAACAAATTCATTTAATATATATTTTCCTTCCGCTCCATTAATTTCCTTTCACTTTCCCTCCTCTTTATACTCTTTCTCCACCTTAAGCTGTAATTCTTCCTTTTAAATTTTTTGCTCTTGAACAGTTTGATTACTTTTTTCCCCTAAGTTGTATCCCTGATTATCACTTTTTATTCCCGATGAGGTTTTTTATATCGAATTCACCCAATCCTTTCTCATGGGATTTATATCGACACGTGGATTTGGTTATCCCTTTCTTTTCTGTTTTTTTCCTTGTATGTTTACCCAGAACTACGATTTTCATGCAGGTCTCGCTAATTTTATAGATTTACTGTGATCTCCGACATTACATGCCATAGGACTTATATGGAACTTTCATGATGATTCACAAAACTCTATTTTCTTGTGAAAATGCAAATAATCTTTATTCTTGTGTTTTACTTGTGTACACTGGTAGCAGTACTTTTAAATAGCAAGCTTTGTCTTGCTCCTTCATTTGCAGTTTAAAGTTCTCCTTCATTTGCAGTTTAAAATTTCTGTAAAATAAATTAATTCTAGTCAGATTCAATTTAAATTCGAGGAAATTAACTTGCACCTAAAGAACGTCAATCAAAGCCATTTTGATCACTTCAGATTTTGCACATATTTAACTCGGGCACATACTTTAAACTTAATTTCTAAGTGGAGAGGGGTGGGATCACTTTTTATTGAATGCACTGCACCGTTCTACAAGTACCTTACCTGTCAAGAAACAGAACCGATAATTCAAATTTGTTTCACGGTTTGGAATTAAACACGCCGTATATTGACATCACTGCAACGATTTGAGAGATTTGAAAAACTTATAAAGGTTTTCTCTCTGACCTTTCTCATTTCAGACCTTTACAGATAATATTACTTTCACTGGAACTTTAAATTACAATGGCTTAAAAATTCTTTTACAAACAACGTTGCCGTTACATCCAAATATCGTATCGTTACATCCAAATATAACATTATAAAAATCTAAAATAAATACCAAAAATCATTTGCTAAGCCTCCCCCAACGGGAACTTACAGCAGGGCAATGTAGGTCAGTCGGGTCAAATTCTAATTGAATATAAATTTCTGTGCTGTTCCCCTCTTTGACAACATGTTAGCAACCGGCTTTTGACAACTTTTAAATTAAAAAAAAACAAGTTTTTTTTTAACTGAAAGTAGGGAGCGACATAAAAACTTAAAACGAGAAGAAATTATTCCGTATATAAAAAGGGGCTGTCCCCTACTCAACACCTCGCTCTTTACGCTAAAGTTTTTTATTGTTCTAAAAAATAGAGTTGAGAGAAAGAGTCAAACTTTAGCGTAAAGAGCGAAGCGTTGAGGAGGGAACGGCCCCTTTCATATACGGAATAATTTCTGTTCGTTTTAAGTTTTAGTGTCGCTACTTACTTTCAGTTAAAAAAAACTTATCTTTTTTTTATTTAATTTCTGAACGTTTTTAAATTAATGCAGGTTTTGATTTTGGATCACCGTACATGAATAATTAAAATGAATGTGCATATTAGTTTTATTTTTTTTTGGCTAAATGGCTTTCTCGAAAGTTGTTTAATTTTATTTACGAACGTTTTTATTAGTAATAAATATACGTAACATACGAATTAACTTACGTAACGAACTTCTATATTCGTATATTTTTATTACATATATTTGGGGTTTCACCCCCCTAGTCAATACCTCTCTCTTTAGGCTAAAGTTTGAATTTTTTTAAATTCTTTAAGAATGGCCCGTTAATCACAAAGGCCGTTAATTAGAATAAATAGGTCTTATGAAAGTACTAAAAAAAACTTTAGCGTAAAGAGCGAGATATTGACTAGGGGCTAAACCCAATCATATACGTAATAGTTTATGTTCTTTTTAAGTTTTGATGTTGATAAGTTTTCAGTTGAAAACTTGT
This sequence comes from Artemia sp. Kazakhstan ARC1039, assembly GCA_029168905.1. Lineage (NCBI taxonomy): Eukaryota > Metazoa > Arthropoda > Branchiopoda > Anostraca > Artemiidae > Artemia > Artemia sp. Kazakhstan ARC1039. Next base: position 36,011 of record JAQQPU010006312.1, on the reverse strand, counting down.
TTTTTTTTATTTAATTTCTGATCGTTTTTTTTAAATAATGCTGGGAAATCTGGCGTCCCCTTCATAGCAACGTCTCTTCCTCCATGGAAAGATCCTCCCACGTAACCCCGACTCCCCCCACTACCAGAAAAATCCCCCCTGAAAACGTCTGTATACTTCCCAACAACCAATACTATATGTAACATTGGGCAAAGTTCATAACTTGCAGCCCTTCCCCCGGGGACTGTGGGGGATTAAGTCATCCTCAAAGAAATATTTATTATATTTTTCGACCATGCTGAACAAAATGGCTATCTCAAAATTTTGATCGGGTGACTTTGGGAAAAAAGAGCGTGGGAGGGGGTCTAGTTGCCCTCCATTTTTGGTCACTTAAATACGCCACTAGAACTTTCAATTTCCGTTTGAATGAGCCCTCTAGCGATATTCTAGGACCGTTGGGTTGATACGATCACCCCTGGGAAAAAAAACAAATAAACACGCATCCTGTGATATTTCTTCTGGCAAAAAAATACAAAATTCCACATTTTTGTAGATAGGAGCTTGAAACCTCTACAGTGGGGTTTTCCAATACGCTGCATCTGATGTTGTTATTTTCATTAAGATTCTATGCCTTTTCGGGGTTGTTTCTTCCTGTTTTCGAAAATAAGGCAAATTTTCTCAGGCAAGTAACTTTTGATCTGTAAGACTAAACTTGATGTAACATATATATTTGAAATCAGCATAAAGATCTGATTCTTTTGATGTATCTATTGGTATCAAAATTCGTTTTTTTAGAGTTTCGGTTACTATTGAGCCGGGTCGCTCCTCACTTACAGTTCGTTACCACGAACTATTTGATCTGATAAGCGCAAAAATTTCAGATACGACCTTTCGGTTATACGACTTCCAAACTATATGTTCTTTAGTACTTCCAGTGGCTGATCTCTGTTGTTTTTTTTTTTTTTTGTGTGGGTTTTTATGTATAAATGCGTCGAAAGTCTGTCCCAAATCTAGGTGTGTTGAAGCATGTTTTTGATGTTGTATGGCACAAGGTCAACGAATAAAAAATAAAGGTCATTAACAAGGTTATTAATAATTTGGTTATATCTAGGTTTGGGTTTTATCTGGCTTCTGGTAATTCTTTAGGTGGGAAAATTAACGCAGTGGTGGTAAAATCGAATTTAAAATGTTGGTGAAATATGTGTAAATTCTAACTAGGATTTCATAAATTAATTTGGCTGGTTTCAAAACTGGTGAAAATAGTAGTCAAATTTTGATTTTAGTAATTTCATTTCTCTTTATATTATTTAATGCATTTATGGAAAAAAGTTGAGTAGCGTGTACTTAAGCAATGATGGCAGGGTATATGTGAATGTTGTAATGTTTTTTTTTCAAATCCCTTATGAAGTGAAAGGGAAATTTTCTTTGTTCTTTCTGTAGATTTATCCCCCTCCCTTCTACGTATCATGTCCGTATATTTGGAAGTGATTTAGTCTGTAGTAAGTTTTCTTCTTTATTTTTAATAATTGGTATTAAAACTGCAATTTAGTTTTAACATTATGTGAGCGTAGTGCAGCCCTGGCCACATAAATAGGACGCTGTCTCAATAGATTTTTTTTTGTTTTTGTTTTTCTAGGTACAGGATTTTCTGATTAGCGTTTTCTGACAAATTAATTGTTGATTTTTTTTTTTTTTAAGTACAGATATAACAAAAACTACAGGGAAGCTATATTTTAGTAGATGCACAATGATTCTCCATCAAGAAAAAGAAATGAATTGAGCAGGCCGAATCTATTTATTTTCAAATCGGTCCCTTTATTGAGTTTGAATTCTGCTTAGAAGATACAATAAAAGTTAAAATCCTTGAATAGTAAATACATTATAATATCGAGTTTCTTATAGATCTTCAATAGACCTTTTTTTACTTCATACTTCAATACAAACTTCAAATTTTTTTTTTTTTCAGCGACAGACATCTTGCTTAGGCTCTTGGCATTTTCTTATTAGATACTACAAAAAAAGAACAGTAGCACACAATTTTCATATTTATCTTCTAATAAGAAAATCAATTAAAATAGTTGACAAATACTCATGTGACTATCAATTGCTTGATGTATTTTTTTCAGAAGAAGAAAGAGGAAATTAAGGTTGGATTATTGTAACGTCAGATATAACTGTAACTTTGAAAACGTAGCTATTTTTTCCCTGGCAAAGATGTTGTATTTGGTGCTAAATATAAAGTTTAATAGATTATTAACTATTCATCGCTTCTTTAGCGAAGCTAAAATCAAACATTATTAATTAAAAACGACCATTTCCAAACTCAAATAAGAACGCTTATAAGTTCAAATTTGAATAGCAAAATCCCGAATGTTGACATTTCTTTTAGAAAACCTTCTAATAATAGTCTGGTATTGGCTCCAAAACGATTTTGCAAAATTCTTCATACTTGACCATAGTGTTGGAACTAATGTTGCATTCTCGGAAAATTTGATCAACTAGAAAAAAACATTTTCTTTAGAGATAAAATTGATATTCAAAAATATTATTTTTTTTACGACAATCTGAGAAGAGCAAAAAGAAAAAAATGGTTAATCAATATCCATGGCTATACTTCCTTCATATTTAACAAACGAAACAGACATAAGTGTAAGAACCCTCGCCTCAATTTTGGATGTTCGGATAACCTGAGTTGCTAAAATTTGACAGAATTCAGTATGAAAATTCATTTTGCAGGAAAAAAAATTAATGTTCACCGAGAATCATTCAAACTATCGCAATCAATGAAATCAATCGCAATCAATCAATGAAAGCTAAAAAACAATATGATGAACAATGCTAACTTCAGGCACGAAGGATTTTAATCAAATCCTCTTGCAATTTTTTTCAAGGAATCCTATGTTTCTTGAAGCAAAAGGCTCTTAAATTTTTAAGATTTTCCTAAAACTATTGGAAAAATCTTCAGTTGAGAAAGTCTTGGAAAAATATAGAAGTTGAGAATAATGACAAAAAGAGTCCTGTGTGACTCCCTCAGGATTTTTCAATATTCTATGCGTTTTCACTTTGCTCAAGTAGCATCTATGTGGGATATCCAGATGGTAAGAAAAATCTGAAATCTAGATGGCTCTAAGAATCTAAACAACAAGTAAAATAAAATACCTCCCAAGTCTAGCTCATTAACCAAGATAAACCAATAAATGTCTCTGTTTATTCTATTCACGCATAAATATACTTCAGATTTGATTCTTTATATACTTTCACGTCGTAGGAAGCAAATTGTTTGAAAGAAATTGAATATCTGTGTGAGATGCCCCGATGCTGAAGAAGACGTTTGAATTCAAGATAGCTCTGAAAATGAAAACATAAAAAAATATCATCAAAATCTAGCTCATCAGTATTTCTTTTTCTTTGCTCAATTCGTATATGCCTTTAACCTTGTTTGTATCTTAAGTACCTTCACAATATAAGAGCCAAAACGATTTTGAGCTGTTAAACTGTTATTTCTGTCTTTGGTGCAGGTAAAAATTTTGTTCAAAATTTAAAGGTACATTACATAACATGGCATAGGTAATCTTTCTTTTTTACTTCTGTTTTTGCTTAAGTAAAATCAAATATCGCATTCTTCTTTGTCTGATCAAAACAGAATCTTAAAAATCTTAATTACTTACTCAGAAAATCTAATTTCTTGTATAACGTATTAGTGAAAAAGACCAGAAAAAGATCAACATAGAATTGAGAACATTCTCTACATTTGGCAAGCTGGCGAGAAATCACACAATGAAAAAAGTACACACATATATACACATATATTTCGGGAGTTTGTGTGTCTTATAAGTGTATTTTCGACCATGTTGATCTTTGTTCTGTTTTATCTTGTATTGATAAGTCGTGTACTTTTGCTCATGCATCTTCAGGATTGGAGCGCAGATTTAAAACCCAACGGTTTTTAGAGCGACGCCGAAAGTATTCACGACCCCCCCCCTCCCCTTGTTCGTGTTCCATTCGGCTTTCAGTCTTATCCCCCTGCATACCCGATACAGAGCAGTATACCACAGGAATCCATCCCTCGAAACAATCCTCCATCCCAAGTACTTACGCGTGCCCAGTCAGTCCAACCCCCAAAATCACTTCACTCAATTCGGACCATCCCCAAACCCCCCCCCCCCTCACTCATATTCCTCCCAAAAA
>JAQQPU010006312.1:9586-26844 GCA_029168905.1 Artemia sp. Kazakhstan ARC1039 | reverse complement strand
ATGTTTTTGATATTTGAATTTGTTTCGCCGACTTTAAAACCTTAAGGTTTTCCTAAAACTCTAAAAAAATCTTAAGTTGAGAAAGTCTTGGAAAAATATATAAGTTGAGAATAATGACAAAAAAAGTCCCTGTGTGACTCCCTCAGATTTTTTAAATATTCCATGCGTTTTCACTTTGATCAAGTGGCATCTATGTGGGATATCCGGATGCTAAGAAAAATATGAAATGTAGATAGCTCTAAAAATCTAAACAAAAAGTAAAGTAAAATACCTCCCAATTCTAGCTCATTAACAAACGATAAACCAATAAATGTCTCTGTTTATTCTATGCGTACGTAAATATGGTTCAGATTTGATTCTTTCTATACTTTCGTGTTGTAAGTTACAAATTGTTTGAAAGGAATTGAATATCTGTGTGAGATGGCCCGATGCTGAAGAAGACGTTTGAATTCCAGATAGCTCTGAAAATCAAAACACAAAAAAATATCATCAAAATCTAGCCCATTCAGTATTTCTTTTTCTTTTTCTTTGCTCAATTCGTACATGAATTTAACCTGATTTGTATCTCAAGTACCTTCACAATATAAGAGCCAAAACGATTTTGAGCTGTGAAACTGTTATTTCAGTCTTTAATGCAGGTGTTCAAAATTTATAGGTTCATTACTTAACATGGCATAGGTAATCTTACTTTTTTACTTCTGTTTTGGCCTAAGTAAAATCAAATATTGCATTCTTCTTTGTCTGATCAAAACAGAATCTTAAAAATCTTAATTATTTACTCAGAAAAGTTAGTTTCTTGTAAAATGTATTAGTAAAAAAAAAAAAACAGTAAAAAATCAACATAGAATTGAGAACGTTCTCTACATTTGGTAATCTGGATTCTCAATTTGGATTGTTTCAAACCTACAAAAAGTGAGAATTATTATTCGTGCTATAGTTAAATATCTCCAGTTTTTCTTTTTTTGTCAGTTTTTTTCCTTTTTTTTGTTCAGTAAACCATCAAAAATGAATAAAAGAAAAAAAAACATAAAAAAAACAGAAACTAAATCGTAGATGTTTCAAAAAATAAATTGACGAGAAAACAAACAATGAAAAAAGTACATGTATCCATGTTTTTGATATTTCAGTTCATTTCTTCGACTTGTCAAAATTCTTGGTCTAACGGAACACTGTCAATTTCAAAATCCAAACAAAAGTCAAAAAGTCAAAAACAAAATTCAGATTATTCGAATGAAATTATGTTATCATTGCCGTATCTATGTTTATTGTGTGATCCAAATCAGTCTTTGAAAATTTGGATTTCTATTTTAGTCCAAGAGAAAGGCAATTTTCTCATATTTTTTCTAAAAATTTAGGTAAGTAAAAAGCAAAGCCAGTCTTTACTTCGCTCTACTAATTTTTTCCCAATTTTTTTTTTGCTCGGCTCAAAGAGCTGCAGAGTTATGCGTAGCTTATACTCCTTGACGAACAAATAGTATAGCACATGCTTTTAACCATGGACACCAAAATCAAAGCCAGAGATTTAACCCTTTACTTGAGCCTCAAATACAGCATGTACAGTTATTTCAAGTAATAACTGTGAAAGGTATTTCATTAGAACTGAGATGTAGCTGTGTGACAAAATGGCCTAAAATCATGTTTCAAGAATTGTCAATCTCATATAAAAAGAAAACATTGAGTTTATTGCATTAGTTCTCTGAGCATTAAAAAAAGATTACTGTGGCTCAGAATATATTCCATCTCAGTTAACTTTGCCAAGCGATAAAACTGAGTTTTATTAAACTTGCATCATAGAATCCAAGTGATGAGACGAAATAATGATTTTTTATATCCATTTTAGTGGGCTAGAGGGATTATTACAGGTCCCTTCCCAAAATTCAGTTGGTTGCTTTCAAAATTCAACTCTGGCCCATTGCCAAGATCAAGCCTTAACAAATGAATACCAATATTAAGAATCTATAGTGACTAGAAAGATGTCCAAAATACTGTACTTTCCAAGGAACGTTATTGACGTGATTTTCAAGTAATGTGTAACAAGTAAGATCTCAAGCATGATCTAAAGTCTGATTAATTTAATATAATCAATGGATTTCGGAAAAATAATTTAATTAAAAAGAAATATTTCTTTTCCAAATATGACCATATTCTGTTATCTAAAAAGAAATATGACAATGATAAGCTAAAATTTGTTTAAAAAATGACATTCAGTGTCTATAGTTTTAATGCTGAATTCATGTTGGTTTTCCGTTCCGTTCCGACTTAAGGTCTATAAGAATGTAAATCTTATTCCGATTGGTGGAAAATTTTTGGCTGAAACATCATAGACCATTTTAAATTTTTATGTTATGTAGCGTTTCGGAATGGCAATGCGCATCTGGGATCAGCCATTACCAAAATTGGTCTTGAAATTTTAAAAAGTATTGTCAAACAAACCATTTGCTATGAAGCATATTTTTATTAACTTTGGGTATCCTCACATAATATCTTGAAAACAGATAAGATTAATATGTTTTTATATTGATAGTATGGAAAATACTGAAGGAGGGGAAACAGCTTAAACAGTTTCTGCAATGATGTGGGACATAATCTTTGGAGACTAGTTATCGAAAAAGGGGTCCTCAAACAGTCATTTCCACTCCTTCAAGAATGAGTTCAATTGTTGAAAAATTTATTGAAAATCGAAATTACGGTTCTTTAAATATAATTTACGAATACGATATTACAGTATTGTTGCACGGTTCATAACTTTGATAACATTAAATTCACACAAAAACAATGTTCGCACAATGAACCCTGCATAAATTTTTGGAAATCCTTAGGAAAATAGCAAAACTCTTGAGACTGTGGGAGCAATTATATTGAATCCGATCCATAAAACAATCACATAGCTTATAAGATTATTTAATTTAATATTATTAAATAAGTCATTAAGAAAAATGGCGTATGCAATAAGAAATTTATTGAGACAAATATTCTATTAGCTTTCTGAAAATATTCCGGATGATTTTGGTTTATTCAGGTCTTAACTTTATTCTTTGCAAAATAGCAAAATAATTAGGCAGCGCAATAGCGCTGCCTAAGTAGAGAACGATGTTGGCACAATATATTATTTTTGGTTGTTTTCTTTCTTTCTTTGTTTTACATAATTTCGGGACCATTCAACTACATTAAACAAAATGGCTATCTCAAAATTTTGATTGAATGTGTTTGGGGAAATGGTGGGGGTGAGAGAGTTGTTAAATACCCTCCAATTACTTTCGACTATTAAAAAGGGCACTTGCCCTTTCAATTTCCAATTGAATGAGCCCTTTTTGAATTTTCTACAACAACACTTTCTATAAAAGCGTATATGTCCCCAGGGCATAACTTACAAACCTTGCCCTGAGAGCTGTGGGGGGGTGTCATTCTCAAAGATATAATTTCCAGAATTTTCAACTACGTTGAACAAAATGTCTATCTCAAAATTTTGATTGGATGTGTTCAGGGAAATGGTGGGCGTGAGAGGGAGGTTAGTTGCCCTCCAATCACTTTCGACTATTAAAATGGGCACTAGCCCTTTCAATTTCCAATCGAATGAGCCCTTTTTGAAGTTTCTATGACAAAACTTTCTACAAAAACCTTATGTGCCCCCAGGGCATAACTTATGACCCTTTCCCTGAGGGCTGTGGGAGGAGTGCCCTCCTAAAAGACATAACTTGCAGATCTTTCAACTACTTTGAACAAAACGGCTATATCAAAATTTTAACTGGATGTGTTTGGGGAACTGGTGGGTGTGGAAGGGATGTTTGTTGCCTTCCAATCACTTTCGGCTATTAAAAAGGGCACAAGCCCCTCCAATTTCAAATCGAATGAGCCCTTTTCGAAGTTTCTACTACAACTCTTTCGATACGAAGTGCCCTGGTTCTAAGCCCCTATGCTTTCTAAAGCCAGAATATAATTTGTAGTTTACTGAAAACAATTCTTTTAATTGTTTTCAGTTTTATAGATTTAAGAAATCAAAAATTAATTAAAATTTTAAGGATTAAATATCAGCATATGTATATTAAACTGACAATGCACTTTTTTTCAGCAAATTAATTTGAATCTTTTTTGAGTAAAATACAAATTACATTCTGGCTTTTAGAAAGCATAGGAGTTTAGAACCCTACTCATATTCATTTCTGCTCGTTTTGAGTTTGACTCTGTTATTTATTTTAATTTCTTTTTGTTTCGGGTTTCATTTATTTATTGAAACTGATTTGTGGTAGTTTCATGCTTGGTAGATTATTTGATTCTAATTTTGTTTTAATGGAGTTCTTTACTTATTTTTGAAAAACTTATTTTGTGGAAAAAGTGTTTTCATTTATATCATAATAAGCCATATCGTTTTTGATGTGGCTAATTTTACATTGAAAACTCAGGAGTGGTCGATTTAAGTTATTACCACAGATTAAAAGGAAGTGTGTAATTTTTCAGAACAAAAAACAACATGCAGATTTACGACAACATTCTTTTAATGTGTTATAGAACTTGGGAATTTCTACTACTATTTTTTGTATTATCTTAGATGAACTCTACCTTCACGACGAGACAGCTTTTCTCCCCAGCCCTGTAGGATGTGACGGAGCTCAGAGGCGGGTATTAAACCCGTTCGTCTTGTGTCATTGGCATTAAATGCAGCACGAATTTCCTTTGCCACATTTTCTTTCTGGGTTTGTATATGAGCTACCTCCAAAAAATCGGCAAAATTTAATTTTCCTCCTGAAATTAGACATGCATTGAAAAAAATTAATCCAGACGATAAGAACCAAACTCACCAACCATGACGCTACATAAATTTAGGGTGTTTAAATCGATAAATATTACCTGTATTTATATATCTAGATCGGATATTGAGATTTTACCATATTCTGATTTATACAGCTTCTCTCCTAAAACGTTTCTCCTCCAGTTTTTTTTTTATTTTTGGGGGAGGTGGGATTCATTTTTTATAGTCTGTATTGATTTTGAGTTTAATATTTTTTTAAGCTTTTTTATTTTTCCATAGTCATTTCAGTTGTGATGGGGATGTCCTGGTAATGACATTATATCTTGTCTGGCCATGAAGTCTTACATTTTAAGGATTTCATACAACCACCACAAAACAAAAAGCTATTTTTATTTAACAATATATATTAATCGTATTTGTATATATGTGAATATACTTAGATTTGCATAACGGTTTAGCTGTTTTTCATTTTTTTTTCTCTTGAACTTTTTTTCCTTTAGCTTTTTATATTTTCGGTATTTTTTTTACTTTCTTCTTTTTAAGTTAGAACTGTTTTCAGATTTTCCCTTTTTTTATTAAACTCCTTTATTTATTTGTTATCTATGGTCAAAGAGCCTGTCTGACGACAAGCACAAAAAAGAAAGAACTGTAGCGTTTGTTTTTTGCAAAGGCCTCCTTCTCCCAAGCATGTAATTTTAAGTCCTCTTTCCTCCCTTCAAAAAACATCCTGAAAAATAACTCAATCCCTCATCTCCGAGGCTTGCCTTCGAGCCATGTGCGTAAACTGGGGGTGGTTATGGGGGAAACTACCCCCCCCCCCCTTTTTTTCTCTATCTCCTAGATTTTGGAAAATAGTGTTTTTGGTATTTTTATTGCAAAATATCTTTTTTGGGTATTTTAATTTAAAAAAGATGAAAAAAGTGACCTCCCCATAGACTCTGAAAAAGTACATTGTGTATCCTTCCCTTATCTATATGTTCGTAAATTGACACCTCTGATCCAGGCATAAAAAAAAAGAAGAAAAACACATATTCATTCCGAAATCGGAAATTGGGCTAATTGACTGTGTAAGTTTTCGAAGGATACACTTGCCTTAAGGCTTCGTAATATTACACAGAAGCCTCTATAGTTCTCGCATTTACGAACTGTATGCATGGATTTTCTATCCAGTTGTGATGAGGGCCCTTTGCTGATGGAGGCAAATTTTTCGTTCAGTTATTTTCTGGCCTTAATTCCAATATTTTTAGTTGTATTTTTTTTAGTTATATATTTTGAAGTCAAATATTCTGGCTCTATAGCTAATAGTTCTCATTAACAAAGTAGCATAATTTACACGAATAATCTAAGCAAAAATTGACAAAATAATATCAATTAAAAATATATAGAGTCAAAACTGAAAATTATAAAACTGAATAATATTGAGCAAAAATAAAAGCTCCTTGTCTTCAATATACACTCTTATATTCGCTTTTATTCAGTAAAGAACTAATTCTTATTGTCGTTTTAATCTACTGCTGTTATGGATTGCTTATTAACAATAATGTCAGCTTTTGTTTTACTGATATTTCCCGTGTAATAGCGATTAAAGTACCCGTGACATTGGTTTAAACCTTTAAGCCTTTTTCCAATGTTATATAGTTAAATAGTACATATAAAATCAGTATGCTATGTAATTTTTGTCCACAAAATCAAAGAGATAATTTTTCATTTTATGCCAAAATAATTTTGACAGCCAGATTTTAACTCAACAGATTAATGTTTGATGGCCACAATTGGGTCGGTGTGGACAACCAATTAGGTCATCGTGCCATGGGCGTACGGAAGGCGAGGGGGGGGGGCAGAGGGTGCCCCCCCTAGAAGTTCAAATTTACACTAGATATGGTTGAAAATTAGATGCTTGAAAAAACAGATGGTTGAAAAAGCAGTTGAAAAAAGGTAGATGGCTAAAAAGCAGTTGATAAAAGGTAGATGGTTCAAAAAGCTGGAAATAAACTGTTAGAATGACAGAATAAACGTCAAACAAGAAGCAATTATCCATAATGTCTTGGAAAGATTTAGTTCTAATCCAAGAAGATTGATTAATGCTGAATCTTATTGATAATTTATGATTTTTGGTGATCATTTATCAATAAAGATTTCAAGTATGATACAACTTGCTGGCAAGTTAATTTTTTTGTGAACTGCCAATATAACTTCAGCCCCCCGCCCGGCGGGGGAGGGGGGGGGGGGCGCCCCCGCGGGGAGAAGAAGCTACGTACGCCCATGCATGGTGCCCCTACTTCGGTTAATCATAGTCCGCAAACTGCTCCATTCCCACTCTGAGGAATTTATTGGGCCTTGGAGTCCTTATTTTCCTGGTGGGCTAACTACTCCATCAATTGGTGATTATCCAGTTTTCAACACAAAAAACAGTCTCAGAGTAGACTTCTTTGCAGTAGACAAACAAATGTGCGTCCCAAGACCATTCTTACACATATGTTTACTGTAGCTCAATGCGATGTGCGTGTTCTCCGCTCAAAGTTATATTATCTTCAACATATGATAAATAAGGTGCTCCCTTCTGTCGTGTTTATTTCCGAGACCAACCTTGACTATGGCATCATTGATAGTTAGGTCGATATTCCTGGCTACGCTCTTGTAAGACTGAATAGATAATGTCTGAGAAACTCGACTTTTGATGAGGGTGGATATGTATCTAAAAAATAATGTTACTTTCTCGTCACTTCAGATTCCTAGTGACTACCGTATGAGCTCCTTTGGATGAAGGTAAACTTACTAAACAAAACTTTTGTTATTGGTACAGTGTATAGGTCATCAGAGATGAAAATCACTGGAAGCTTGGAGGAATGCTTGTAGTTTTTAAAGGGTAAAATGAGAAAATCAGGGATTATAATCCAAGGAGACTTAAACATCCATCAAGACTTAAATTAGACCTAAGTCTTGACCCAAGTCTTTTATTGTAGACCTGCTTGCTAAATTTGACACTCAAGTCAGTTCTTAAGGATAGTCCGGGCTCGACCTTTCTTTGACAGACCGTTCGGACCGCTTTACTGCAGAAAATTGTGGAGGCTTGTTAAAGATTGTGGAATGCTTATATAAAGTGGTCAGAACGAGTCTGTAAAACTCACACACCAAACTAGGGCTAACTACAAACGAAAGTTAGAAATAACACATAAAGTGCCCAAGCATAGCGATTGTGGAGGCTTGTTAAAGAACCTCTGCCGTTATCTAAACGTTCTTCACAGCCATCCTTCATTGCAAAGGGGGCAAAGGGTGCTCATGCAAAGGCCTCCCAACCTGATGGCGGTGGTGTCTCCCCTTTCCCCTTTTTTCCCACAAGTAGATGCGAAAATAAAAAGTCTAAAAACTATTAGTAACAAGGTGTTTAGAATGCACAGTTGGATGGATTCCACCAAAGTACTGTCCTGACACAATCCTCGACCTCGTCCTCAAAAGTTGTTCCCGAAATATTCAGGTCCTTTTGCCTCCTTATTTAGGAAATGATTTGCTGCAGGATCATTCCCAAAACCGCGGAAAGTAGCCCATGTTGTCCGTGTCCAAAAGGCTGACCACCCAATCAGCGTCCTATCCTGCGTAAGAAATGCCTATGAGAGTGTCATAAATAAACCTTTCATTGTTACTTTGAGTCATATAATTTGGTGCATGACAGACAAAAAGGTTTCCGTAGAAAGTGACCTATGTTGGACTGTCTCTTTGCACAGTAGGGCCGTTCTTTTACACATCTTTGTACTAAGATCTTACATCTTTTGACAAAGAACGCTTAAAGATGAAATCTTAGCACTAAGATCTTACATCTTATGGCGTTCTTTTGCGAAAGTCTTTCATCATTCTGCTCTGATCAGCGGTCTAAGAACAATGATGAGTATATCATCATAGTTCTCTCATAATTGTTCTATATGGCAGAAAGATGGCTTCTTTTACACTTTTTGCTAACATCAGTGAGCTGTAAGATCTTAGAACAAAGATGAACAAAAGAACGCAAATCTGTGCAGAAAGATGTGAGATCTTAGATGTAAGATCTTAGTGTAAAAGAACGGCCCTAGTATTAATATTTTGTTGAGGTCCTGTCCCAGCGGTGCTACGTTTGCCTTCTCTCCTTTCACAGCGCATTTGGCACAAACATCGCGTTCTACTTAGAGTACAAGCCTTTGGAGTTTATGGTTAGCTATTTGAGGTGCTCATCAATTTTCTTTGTCAATGTTCATTATGACTTGTTCTTGGCGGTTTCATTCCAAAAGAATATCCAGTGTTGTCAGGAGTACCTCAAAGAAGTATTTTTGGGCCAACTCTTTTCCTGGCGTTCATAAACGACCTAGGAATTTTACCTTACGACAAAACCTCACCTTTGCCACTGATGAGAGCGAAAATGATGATCTCCATAGAAACGGAATAAGATCTCAGAAAAACCCAAAAAATCAAGATGTGGGCGGATATGTATATAAACATTTATTGAATTTAGTTTCAAGGAAGCAGTAAATTTAAATGGCACAATAACAAATGATAAGAAGTATACTATTTCGAAAAACCAGAATGCTTATACCTTTTTGTCTTCCATACCTGCAAACAGAAGAGGAGGGGGTGAGGTATATTCCCCAAGTATTACTCTTTTCTTCTCAAAAAATATAGTATTGGATACATGCCTCTAAATCCTCCTCTACTTCTTCCAGCCCCTTAAGGATGTGGCCTTTGTTTATCTATATTAGCTTCAGTATGTCATAAGTGTTTGATATCATAGTGGCCCATAGTTGAGAACACAGTTGTCAAAATTAATTTTCAAATATAATCTAAATCTATCATATTTGAATTTCTATTTACTTTGTATGAAAAGCTAAATGCCCCGAGGGTCTCTCAAGGCCTATCTACTGTGTTATTAATACCCCTGACTGAACATAGCAAAGGATATGACTTAGACTGGGCTCCGATAAGCCCGTTCTTAAGGGGTGTAACAAAGGTCACAAGGATTGTACATCGTATGAAGCTTATATACATTTTACAGAGGACAGACTTGTATTAATTCACGTATAACACCATTTGAAGAGGCCATTACTTCTTTTCCTTTATTAGTCTACTTATATTTAGATATAAGAAGCTTAGAACAGGTCACACCTTACTCTCCTTCGAACCAACAGAAATGTCGAACCTATAGCCGGATATTGATTCTATACTTTTCAAGATAATTTCAAAATGATATACTATAGCAGTATTAACGCCGCTAACCTTGTTCGGACAATTGCCCAAAAAGGAAAGATTCAAGTTGCCGTTACTAGCCAATTAAGGCAACTCACCACGCCAATTAAAACAGAGCATAAATTACATTACACTACATAACACAAACCGCATATGATACGACAAACGCAAGAGGCAGAACAGTAAAGACAGAATAAATTACCTTTATTTTTGAGATACTGTTTCATCTCTTGGACAGTGGGGCACATCTTTACGGATCTCATAATTAGCGATAATTCATCTAAAGATTTTATTTGACCACTTCGAGCATAAAGGTAGAAACACTCTCGGAACTCTATAAAAAAAAAAATAATAAAAAAAATCAGTTTTTGTAATGCAAGGAGTGTGTGCCAAACATTCGTTAAGATTTCTTTTGCGTCCTCAATAGGGCTCTTCTTACCATCAATAACATTAAGTTTATATTGATATTGTTATTATAAAACTCATTATAAGTGTTATACAATGTGGTTTGACCCTTTTGGGACATTTTGAGGTCACTCCTTTCCAAATTTTATAAGCATGAACCCGATATCCTGTTCTATTTGGCACAGTTCACACGAAACATAAGGCAGGGGATCAGGAATAACTCATTTAACGTCACAGATGTTATAAATGTAATAATTATTATAGCTATTTTTCTTTAGCTATAATATGTTGAACCTTTAAATAGGAGGCGGGGAGGTTATAGATGGTTGACCTCTTGTATATAAAATAACTCGTTTGTAAGTTTTGCGGTGAACTTTTTCTTCATTTGAAAACAACTTGATTGTTTATTGTATATCTATTCGCTTTTAATAGAAACATCCTGTGAGGAACACCTGCTGTTCCCTTAATCCCCTGCTCTTTACATTCAAGTTTACTTTATGAAATGTTCAAAACAAGCTTTCAGGTAGCTCTTTTCAAATTTCTCAAGGGGGATTGAAATTTTAAAAATGTGGGGCGAAAAATTTACTTTTAGGGGCGTCAGGAGTCCTTCCCCTCACACCCACACACAAATATCTACTAAACTCCTCCCCCTCCAGTAACTGGGGCACATCTATGCAATATTGTAAATAAACTAATAAAACCTGAGACAAGCCCATTGTGTAAAAGAAAGCTTAAGATTTATTATTGGTAATAATTATTATAATTGCTATAAGCAACATTTTCATAAAGAGTTATAATAATTCTTTGTGTACAGACCAGGGCTTCCTAAACTTTTTACATTCACGACCCTGTTTTTCATCGCAAGTCTCCTGGCGAACCCATGTAAATATAATTGAAAGACAAATAACTATTTTTTGATGATTCATTTATTAGGTAACAATATACATATGCACATGAAAATATATATTTTTAGAATTTGTTTAAAAACATACAGAAATCTAAAATAAAAAATTCCACAAAAGTTGAAAAGTTGTATTTATTATACTTACAAAAATTATATGCCCTATTTTTCATCAAAATTACATATTTTGCAATAACATAAATAAAAGAGAATTCTGATCGTCTTAGGTCAATCGAATATATTCGAACGCAGTCGTAGGAGGGTAAATATTAAATTAAAATTAAAGGAAATATTTTTGTGAGATGGATATGCCTGTTTTTTATTGCACAACAAATTAAATCTTGGTGGAATGTTGACACTGCTGGGCGTAAGACCTCTTCAACATTTTTTAGGGATGAACTATATTGGGGTTTGATGTGTGTTAAGACTCAGAAAGTAACCTCACATAAATATATGGTGTTGAATGGCAAAACAACATATAATGCCATATCTGCAATTGTGGGAAACTCAGTTCTAGTTCTGATCTAGAATTCAGTCAAGGGCTTTTTAGGAAATCGTAGTTTTGAGTTATAATCACTCGAAAGCTCAGCAAATTCCTCTTGAGCTTTAAGTGGCATGTGATCAATCTCAGTTAAATCAATGCGAACCTGATTTTGAATCCAAGCTACTTTTTGAAATCAATATTTAATACAAAATACGTACGGAACTAGGTTTCTAGCGCTTTTATTTGATCTACAATAACTTGTGCAATAAAAGCTTTACAATGTTTTCTCTCGATTATAAAATTGTTGAGACTGGAAAATGTTTCGACTAATTTTGCTTCTATTCTATCTTTCCAAATTCTAATCTTTTTAATAAAACCTTCAATTTGATCATTAGTAGTAAATATACCGCAATTTTTCCCTTGAAGCGACAAGTCGAGATTGTTTAATTTCGCAAAGACATCCGACAATTAACACAGCTTGAATAACCATAAGTCGTTTTGAAGAAAAGCAGCAAGTTCACATTTTCGTTCGGTTAAGAATATTCCGTCTTTTAATAATAATAATTTTCTTAAACTTTGACCTCTTGACAATCATCTTACTTCTGCAAGCAATAATAAAGTTGTATAGACGGATTTCCATATCCTTACAAAGATTTGAAAATGAGTGACTGTTAAGGTCATGGCTCTTACTAAAATTTATAATCCATAATATCATTTACAGCATTAACATCTTAACAGCATTCTGAAGCACATCCTTCAATTATAGTGCTAATTTTTTTGCTGCAAGAGCCTCTCGGTGAATAAGGCAGTGAGTAAAAGCTATATTATTATAATGAGTAGATTGAAAAATGATTTAACACCAATGTTTTTGCCCGTCATCGCTCTTGCACCATCTGCATATTCCACAGCAGTTTTTCCATTCTAGACCTTCAGTCTTTAAAAATTGATCAACTGTGTAATATATGTCTTTTCCTGTAGTATGTTATAAATATTTGACTTTAAATTTAAATATTTGACTTTATAATTACGTCAAATTACGTTAGCGGAAAAAGGGGGAGTCAAGGAAGGAGCAGCTCTCCTCATATATGGAATAATTTCCGCTTGTTTTAAGTTCTAATGTCGGTCTTTACTTTCATTCGAGAAAATATATTTCTTATTTATTTCTGTTCGTTTTCGATACTATACCCTGGGTTACCCTAAATGTAAAGAAAACTACCCCCCCCATCCCCCTAAAACTCGGTTGTTTAAATTAGACTTCTTTATTATAGTACTTCCAGAAAAAAGAGTCTATTTAGTGTATTTGCTTTTCTGAATAAAGTATAATTATCATCAGCCAACTTTTATTTACTCAATAAGAGATGAGCTTTCGCCCCCTCAGCACTCCCACAGCAAAACTCATACTTCCTTAAAATAAAATTCAAAGTGCAAATGATCTAACTTTTCCAAAACATTTATAGACTTGGTTTGCTTGTCAATCAGATTTAAGCCTGTTTAAAAGTTTCCATGAAATATATGACACGCCACACTCCTAAAACTAATTCGGTTGCCATTTTTTGTTCTGTTTTTTTTCTGAGCTAGCTCATTTAAAAAATTTAATTGCATAATTTTAAGCTACCACACATTGGTAACAGCTGTTAATACACTGGAGAAGGGAAACCTTCTAATCTGAAAAGTGAAAAAGAGAAATGGGTTAAATTCAAGCAGAAGTGTTTTCTTCTTGTGTGAATAAAGTAAAGTTAGATTATGGTTCTCCCTACTTACCATCAATATCCTTTTCTTTGAAATGTCTTGCCTGAAACAAAAAGACAGCTTAATATTTCAAAATAAAACGGTAAGCTCCACTTAAATTCTAGAAGTATAGTAATAATTTTTAAAATAAGAAATATCCCCTCTGAAGACAACATTTTTATCAGCTTGACACAGCCAGACTCATTCGGGGCTTTTCTGCCATCGTTGGTGTCAACATGTCAAGTTATTTCAAAACCTATCATTTAATCAAATTATACAAAAAAGCAAGCAATCTCCAGGACAACAGGATGGGGAAGGCCCTCCCAAAGTATCAAAATCTTATTGGTTATTCCCGTTACTTCTTACAACTCTCATACAGTTCACCAGGATTTTGTATTTTTGGGTTTGTGACTGCCCCCTCTTAAGCCATCCATCGTGCCTGATTGGAGGTTTAAAAGTCATGAACTTTTTTATTTTTTTTCTTCTCTTCATTACACAGTGCTTGTCATGCATGTTTTAATAATATCGCAAAAACATAATCACATAGTTAAAACATCGTTTATGCTGAACTTTAAAAATTCATTGACCGAAATCATTTTTGCCATTTTATGCCTACATATTTCAAGCCGCATTAAAAGAAGAAAAAAACTAGCCTGTTTTGAGGTACCGCCCTGCTTTAAGAAAACCCCCAATGTCCCTAATATTCACCACACCTTTTTGTTTGCCTCTGGAGGAATACATCTTTAACAGAAAGTACATAATCCATTGCAGTATAACCCTCTTTCGGAAGATATGCAACAAAAAGAAGAAGATGTAAAACACTCATTTCCAGTCAGACTTTACGCTTGTGTAAGTAAAGGTAAGGTAAAGAATACGGCATTGGACTTTATAGTCCCTACCGGCGGTGCTGATCTCCGTTTCTTGGCCCCTCAGCCAGGAAGTGCAATGGGGGGTTGGGGGCCAACCGTCTTGTGCTTTTGCACACCCTTCCTGTTTACCTTCCCCAGATTTCTCCGGGTACCAATTTAAAGCCGGTTCGATTCCGGCTGAGTTTACAGAGTCAAGCCACTGACCCTCTTCGTAAACCAATTAATTGAGTACACTAGGATTCGAACCCTCGTCCTCCCGGACAAAGGATCCTAAATTCAGCGCACCAATCCACTTGGCTAGGACGGCTGTAAGTAACTTTTAATATGTGGTTTTTTTTTCAGCAACATTACTCGCTATTAAAGTAAAATAATGTTTTCCACTTAAAATAAAACGCAAGTTGAAAGCTAAAAGAATTAGAAATTGTGCTATGTAAGATTTCAAGTCTTAAACTTGCACGAATTACTATAAATAGAGGACTTAAACTTAAAATGAGTAGAAATCAAAATGATTAATGAAGCAAAACTTAAAATAAACTTTAACCAAACCAAATGAGGGCCATTCTACCATAGCTCAGGCCCCCTCTCCTCAAAAGACTAGAGCTATAATTGTACTTTGACTTAGAATGTTTTTCTTGAGGAAAGCAATCCCTTGCCCGAGCAAGAACACACCGAAAGATTTCTTGTGTGCAACTTTTGCAAAATATTTGACTGGTTTAATTTAATCTCTGGAATTATACCAAAGATTGTTCGGTCCTGTCTTTTATTGATAATAATTATCTGTAAAAGATCTAAATATTACGTTTGGAAATACGTGTCCAAGCTCGTGCATCATCCCATAGTGTTTTCTTTGAAAAGTGTTTTCTTTATTTTCAAAGACATTTATTCTGAAAATTGTGATTTCTTGCTGTTGATCAGCTTAATACAATTTTACTACTACTCCCTGAAAAAAATAAGAACTTCCCCTATGGGATTTTTGGTTTTACAAGATATTGGCGAGGGATTGCCAGCTTTATAGTCCCAGGTGTAGAAAAACTAGGTATGGTTTTGGTAGAAAAAAAAAAAAAAACAAACAAAGGGATGGAGTTCTCTTTCTAAGGAACAATTAGGAACAGTTTAAATCAAATTTCCCTGAGATATAATACTGATAAGTGGTTAAACTACTTAAAAAATAATTTTTTTTCAGAAAACAAATTAAGTAAAGTCATATCTCCAAATGAAGAATATAATTTTATCCAAAAGGATTTCCATAGTAACAGGATAAGAATTAAAGTAACATTCACGATCTCTAGAAAAAGCAGTCACGTTCCTTCTGATGTTTCTAAAGACAAAGAAATCAGAGAATAGGCGTGCTGTAAAATTATGCTTTGAAAATTCGTCCCATTGGCTTTTCCATAGATCCAGAGAGAATGGTTAGCTCATAAGAGAGCCATACAAAAATATGATGGGAGAAAACGTATCACATGTTGGCACACTAGGGCATACCGTGTTTTCAAAATGTCTAACTTGCTATGCGTTTTCATGCAAAGTTCGCTGAGACGAAAATTCGGGTAAAATTCGCCAGCACGACAATTTTGGCAACCTTGAGGGTTAAGGCCCAGTCAAAAGATACGTATCGTATTTAAGTTTCATAGTGCCACATTTCATATATTATGTTATGTCTAGTTTATAACAATATTTCAAATTATTCCTCCCTCAACGCTCTTTAAACTAAGTTTTAACTTTTTCCGCTCAATTCCCTAAGAAACAAATGCTATAACACAACACTAATGTGACAACAAGCTTACCTTTTTTTACAATGCCTCAAGAATAGAAGGAATTTTTTATTTATATTTGTTTAGAATAATATGATAGTTGCTTCAGGTTAATCGTTTTCAAAGCAAATTCGTGAATCAAACATTTGCAGTCACCAGCTTGCTAAATTTTTTGCAATCTTAAGTGTTTTCAGTTAAGCACTAGTTAAAATTTTATGTAAACGTTTTCATCTATAAAGCCATTTTAGCATATCTGCGCTAATGTATTCACTGCTCCTTTATTATTATAGTTTTTCGGCCTATCCAAACTGTGCATCTTAAGTGAAACTTAGCTTGCTGGGATCTTGTCGGATCACTCTGAGATGGGGAGTTAGAAATAAAGTAAAAGATTTTCTTTATAAAATTTATTTTAATTTAGAACATACAAGAATGGAAATTGCTGTGGCACAAGCAGGTTGACACACCATGTTTTACGAAAGGTTTCAACTTTTTCAGTTGCGTGTTTAAAGACCCCGTGAAAATTAGCTTACTGTTAGCTTCAGTTTAGTAGACTAGGTAGACTTTATACGAGCTATACCATGAAATGGTGTGATTTATCCACTTAGCCCTGGACCTTTCAGTGTTCTTATGGTCTAAATCATATTCAAGTGATAAATACTTCTCCTAAAAATAAACTGACACAATTTTATTTAAACACTCTAAATGGCATTTTCATTTAAAAATTTATAAAAAATTGTTCAGTTTGTGATTGTATT
The DNA here is from genome assembly GCA_029168905.1 of Artemia sp. Kazakhstan ARC1039. Lineage (NCBI taxonomy): Eukaryota > Metazoa > Arthropoda > Branchiopoda > Anostraca > Artemiidae > Artemia > Artemia sp. Kazakhstan ARC1039. Next base: position 9,996 of record JAQQPU010006312.1, on the reverse strand, counting down.
TCATATGCAGCGCAATAGCGCTGCCTAAGTAAAGAACGTTGTGGGCACAATGTATTTTTTTTCTCCATACTCGGGCACTTCGTATCGAAGGAGTTGTCGTAGAAAGTTCGAAAAGGGCTCTTTCGATTGGAAATTGTAGAGGCTAGTGCCCTTTTTAACAGTCGAAAGTGATTGGAGGGCAAGTAGCCCCCCACCACGCCCATCATTCCCCCATACACATTCAATCAAAATTTCGAGAGAGCCATTTTGTTCAGCGTAGTTGATTTCCAGATAGAAAATATGTTTTTGAGGAGGATACTCCCCCACAACCCTCGGGGCAAGGGTTTTAAGTTATGCCCTGGGGGCATATAAGGTCTTTATAGAAGACGTTGTCGTAAAAACTTCAAAAAAGGCTCATTCGATTGGAAATT